>CACSLK010003174.1:10824345-10836308 GCA_902706635.1 Striga hermonthica
GATTTGTTCATGAATGCACTTGACTTGTTAGTGGTGATATTTGATTTGGTCGAGGACACATTATTTTATTTATTCGTGGATATATTCAATTTATTCGTGCAAAATTATGCGTGGAAATATTGGATTTGTTTGTGGAATTATGTGATTTATTCGAGAGATATTTGATTTGTTCGTGGAATTATTTGATTTGTTCGAGGAAATAAATGCGAGTTTTGAATTGAGGATATTGTAGGATTGTGTTTATCGTGTTTTTTGGTGCACTTATCGATGGGCTCGAGGAGGTGGATTAAAATTATATGATTCGATATCTTGATATATCCGGAACCTCTCATTTGAATTTTCATGTGAAAATGTGGATTTTGTTGAAATTGAGTATTCATAATTTTTAAACATGTCATTGCTCGAGCATGGTTCAAGTCGAGGAGATGGTGATGTTTGTATTTGATCTCTTGTTTTTATTGCGTGAGACATTGCAAAGTGGATAGCTTAAATATAATGTGGATAAATGATATCTCTCTGAATTCTTGTCGAGAAAACAACGAAATAACCCGAGTCTTGACGAGATATGGCGGACGAGCTATTGAGTGTCGAGGACAGAATGAACGAGCATGAGTCCATCAAAGGTGGATGATAATGAAGGTTGAGCATGGATGATATCGATCACCGGTGGCAATCTAAAAGGCAGAAATCATTCTCTTTTGGAGAGGTAAGACAATTTGGAGTGGTATTCTCGACCTTCAGGTATAAAACTATTCTCAACTCTTGTTCGGTGGTCGTGTGTGATCGACATGTGGTTTATGGACACATTGAGTCTTTTAGCACTATTTTTTAGAGATGTTCATTGTCTGAGTACTTTGGGCGAATTGTTGAAGAGATTGTGATGCATATGGAAATGGTGGGGATTATTATTTGGATGACTAACAAAATGATCGAGTGTTATTATATCTTGCTGTGTTCGATGTTTTCCTTTTCGACCTCAGTGGCAGGTCGAAGAATTCGAGCACAAGTCGTCATGTACAACCAGAAAATGGAGGTAAAAAATATGCTTGATTCTTATCTTGCTCGATATAATTATGAATATTATTGGACTAACGAAAATGATCAATTACAATCATATCTTTTTGCTCGATGTGTTCCTATTTGACCTCAGTGGCAGGTCAAAGTGTTCGAAGAAAAAAAATCCACCATGACTAAGGCCTCTGGGCTGGGTGGTCGCATGTAACGACCACTCCTTCGAGGGTGGGCATGTGCTAGAAGACAAAAAATCCACCATGACTAAGGCCTCCGGGCTGGGTGGTCGCATGTAACGACCACTTATTCGAGGGTGGGCATGTGCTAGAAAACAAAAAATCCACCATGACTAAGGCCTCCGGGCTGGGTGGTCGCATGTAACGACCACTCCTCCGAGGGTAGGCATGTGCTAGAAGACAAAAAATCCACCATGACTAAGGCC
Organism: Striga hermonthica; assembly: GCA_902706635.1. Taxonomy (NCBI): domain Eukaryota; kingdom Viridiplantae; phylum Streptophyta; class Magnoliopsida; order Lamiales; family Orobanchaceae; genus Striga; species Striga hermonthica. The sequence goes on from CACSLK010003174.1 coordinate 10,825,799, forward strand.
TCCGAGCTGGGTGGTCGCATGTAACGACCACTCTTTCGAGGGTGGGCATGTGCTAGAAGACAAACAATCCACCATGACTAAGGCGTCCGGGTTGGGTGGTCGCATGTAACGACCACTCCTTCGAGGGTGGGCATGTGTTCGAAGACAACAAATCCACCATGACTGAGGCCTCCGGGCTGGGTGGTCGCATGTGACGACCACTCCTTCGAGGGTGGGCATGTGCTCGAAGACAAAATCCACCATGAATAAGGCCTCCGGACTGGGTGGTCGATCCTAGTGTTGGGTCGTAAAGTCGTGGAGCCTATCGGAGACCTCGGAGGCAGGTCGATGATTTCTTCTTGGTTATATTTGGTTTGTTATCATTGTACATTTGTTCCTAACCCAGTGGCAAGTTGAGGGAAGATAAAATCCACCATGACTAAGGCCGCCGGGCTGGGTGGTCGATCTTAGTGTTGGGTCGTGAAGATATGGATAGCTCGAGCAGACCTCGAAGGCAGGTCGATGACTTCTTCTTGGTTATATTTGGTTTGGTATTATTGTACATTTGTTCCTAACCCAGTGGCAGGCTGAGAGAGGACAAAATCCACCATGACTAAGGCCTCTAGGCTGGGTGGTCGATCCTAGTGTTGGGTCGTGAAGACATGGATAGCTCGAGCAGACCCCGGAGGCAGGTCGATGATTTCTTCTTAGTTATATTTGGTTTGTTATCATTGTACATTTGTTCCTAACCCAGTGGCAGGTTGAGGGAAGACAAAATCCACCATGACTAAGGCCTCCGGGCTGGGTGGTCGATCCTAGTGTTGGGTCGTGAAGACATGGTGCCTATCGGAGACCTCAGTGGCAGGTCGATCAACCTCGCTACGGATAGCTCGAGCAGGTTAAAGGATTTAGTTGATTTGGTTTTGTGCTATTTGTGCTTCTGACCTCAGTGGCAGGTCGATCAAACTCGTTACGGATAGCTCGAGCAGGTTAACGAATTTATTCGATTTGGTTTTGTGATATTTGTGCTTCTGACCTCAGTGGTAGGTCGATCAAACTCACTACGGATAGCTCGAGCATGTTAACGGATTTATTTGATTTGGTTTTGCGGTATCTATGCTTTGGTCCTCAGTGGCAGGTCGACCAAGTTCATTATGGAAAGCTTGAACATGTTAATGGTTTATTTGATTTGGTTTTGCTGTATTTGTGATTTCGATCCCAGTGGCGAGAGTTTATTATGGATAATTTGGGCAGATGGATGCTTTATTTGGTTTGGTTATGCTGTATTTGTAATTTTGATCCCAGTAGCTGGTTGATTGCGTTTTATCATGGTTTTGTCGAATTGATTTTTCGACTTCAAAGGCAGGGAGATGGTATCCATTCCGTCACGAGCAGGTTGATTACGTTTTATCTTGGTTTTGTTGAATTGATTTTTCGACTTCAAAGGCAGGGAGATGAGATTCATTCCATCACGAGCAGGTTGATTGCGTTTTATCTTGGTTTTGTCGAATTGATTTTTCGGCTTCAAAGGCAGAGAGATGGGATTCATTCCGTCACGAGCAGGTTGATTGCGTTTATCTTGTTTTTGTCGAATTGATTTTGTGACCTCCGTGGCAGGCCGAGTATATTCATTATTGCTCGAGTAGGTGGTTGATTGTTGATTCTGGTTTGTCGATTTTATTTTTCGACCTCAGTGGCGGGTCAAGTATATTCATTATTGCTCGAGCAGGTTGTTGATTGTTGATTCTGGTTTGTCGAACTTATTTTTCGACCTCAGTGGTGGGTCGAGTATATTGATTATTGCTCAAGCAGGTTGGTTGTTGATTCTGGTTTGTCGAATTTATTTTTCGACCTCAGTGGTGGGTCGAGTATATTGATTATTGCTCAAGCAGGTTGGTTGTTGATTCTTGTTTGTCGAATTTATTTTTCGACCTCAGTGGCGGGTCGAGTATATTCATTATTGCTCGAGCAGGTTGTTGATTGTTGATTCTGGTTTGTCGAATGTATTTTTTTGACCTCAGTGGTGGGTCGAGTTTATTGATTATTGCTCAAACAGGGCAGGTAGATGGGATTCATTACGGTACGAGCAGGTCGATGGGTTTTGCTTGGATTGGTCTTGTCAAATTTATTTTTCGACCTCGGTGGTAGGTCGAGGGAGTTCATTCAGAGCAGTTCACGAAATCAGGTCATTTGGGTTTTGAGAGGATATACAACAGGCTTGAATTTTAAATTTTGAACTGAGGGGCGATAGGACGGGGTGGTCTAAGAGAGCTCGAAAAGGATGATCGAAACACAACAGGCGTAAGTTCAAATTTTCAAATTCAAGACTTCAGGGAGTGGTTATTCAGTTCTTGTTTTTAGACCTCATCGGTGATTACTCGGTTTTCGACCCCAGCAGTCTCGACTTTTGGTTTTCGACCTCAACGGTCTCTCGATTCTCGGTTTTTGACCTCAGCAGTCTCGACTCTCGGTTTTTGATCTCAACGGTCTCTTGACTCTCGGTTTTTGACCTCAACGATCTCTCTACTCTCGGTTTTCGATCCCAGCAGTCTCGATTCTCGGTTTTCGACCTCAACGGTCTCTCGATTCTCAGTTTTTTGACCTCAGTGGTCTCGACTCTCAGTTTTTGACCTCAGCGGACTCGATTCTCGAATTTCGACCTCAACGGCCTCTCAACTCTCGGCTTTCGACCCCAGCGGTCTCGACTCTCGATTTTCGACCTTAACGGTCTCTCGACTCTTGATGTTCGACCTCAACAGCAGATCATTCAGTTTTCGACCTCAGTCGACGTTCGACTTTCGGTGTTCGATCTCAGTGGCAAGTCATTAGGTTCTTGTCCTTTTTGACAAATCTTTCGGTTTTTGACCCCGACGTTAGATCATTCGGTTTCCAACCTCCGTGGTCCTTCGGTTTTCGATCTTGAAATCGCAAAGCTCATTTGGAGGATATTTTTGTGGTTATACAATGGTCATTCGACTTCGATGCTCGATCTTAGTGGCAAGTTGAAGAAAAAAGCTCGAAGAGGCGTTTCACTCTTGGATTGAGTTATGCTTACTCGACCAGAGTAGGGGGGGACTAGATGATATAGGATATTATACTACACCCAGTTTAATGGAGAAAACGAATATATATTGGAAGATAAGCCCACGTATGGACTAAGCATCACGATATGGGCCAAGCCCAACTTGAGCCCACAAAGGTACACCCCCCTATAAAAGGGAGGCTAAGGTACCTCATTCTGACATTCTCGACTCATTCCATACTACACTCTCTCTCTCTCTCTTGATCTGAGCACTGACTTAGGCATCGGAGGCCCGACGCCGGGGCCACCCCCAGCATTGGGTTCTGCAGGTACGGAGGTCGTTCGAGTTGAAGGAGCCCGGGTGAAATCTATTCACTTCAGTGTTGTTACCACAGACTATGACATCATATACATAGACAAAGAGAGCAATGCAATTGGAATTAATAGACATAGTGAATAGAGAGCAATCTGCAATAGACTGAGTAAAACCAAAGACAAGAAGACAAGTAGTAAGTTTTTGAAACCATTGCCTACTAGCCTGTTTTAAGCCATAAAGGCTTTTAAGTAATTTGCAGTTTCTTTTATCACTTTTATCACAGTAACCAGGAGGGAGAGACATATATACTTCTTCATGCAAGTCCCATGTAAAAAGGCATTGTTAACATCAAGTTGATGTATATGCTAATTTTTTATAGAAGCTAAGGCAATTAAGAACCTAACTGTAGTTATCTTGGCAACATGGGAAAAAGTATCAAAATAATCCATGCTCTCCTCTTGGGTATAGCCCTTGGCAACTATTCTAACTTTATATCTTTCTATTGTGCCATCTGATTTATACTTAATCTTGAAAACCCACTTACAACCTATACAATGTTTGTCTTTAGGTAATTCAGTGAGTTCCCAAGTTTTAGTTTGTTCAAGGGCTCTTAATTCCTTATTCATTACTTCTTGCCACATAGGGTCTTTGGCAAGTTAAGAATAAGTCTTAGGCTCAGTATTTTTAGAAATAGCAGCAGTAAAACATTTGTGAGCATAAGAGATATTCTCAGTGGATAAATGATCAAATATTGGATATAAAGATGTTCCTGAAATGGTTTGAAGAAGATTAGAAGAAGGTTGATGAGTGTTGTGAATATTGTGGGTGCAGACATCAAGATATGCAGGGGTTTTCCTTTGTCTTGAAGATTTTCTAAGTTGTGGGGATGAGGTGGTTGGTTTCAGGTTTAGTGGAGGAGTGGGATAAGGTGGGATGATAGGAGAAGAATGAGGGGCAGGATTATTTGTGGTGGTTGTAGTTATTGTTTGGTCAGTAGTAGTAGGTATAGTGTTAGTGGGAAAGGAATAATCATGTATAAAGTCAGATGGAGTAGGGAAAAGATTTGACATCTGAGATTCTGGTCGTTTGAAAGGAAGGACTTCTTCATAAAAACTAACATTTCTGAAAATCAATGTTTGCTTGGTTTCCAGGTTGTAAAGTCCATACCCTTTACAACCAAGAGGATAGCCAAGAAAAATGCACTTTGATGCCCTAGGTTGGAATTTATGTCTATGTGCAGAAAGAGTAGATGCATAGCAAAGGCAGCCAACAACTTTAAGATGATCATAAGTTGGTTATTTTTGAAATAAGAGCTCAAATGGAGATTTGTTATCAAGATCTGAAGATGGTACTCTATTAATGATATGTGCAGCAGTTAGAATGCAAATCAATCCAAAAGGTAAGAGGTAATGAAGTATGAAATAAAATTGCTCTCCTACCTAAAGCAGGTGTTGATGCTTCCTATCCACTCTGCCATGCTACTGTGGCGTTCCTACACAGCTAGTTTGGTGAATAATGCCATTTAAAGAATAAAAATCATGCATCAAATAATTTAGTACCATTGTCTGATCTCAGAATCTGAATTTTCTTATCAAATTGAGTCAACACCATATTATAGAAATGAGTTAGAAACTTTTTGGTGTCTGACTTGTGAACAAGAGGATATATCCAAGTTACTCTACTACAGTCATCAACTATAGTCAGAATGTATTTAAAACCAGAGTGTGAAGTAACAGAAAAGGGACCCCATAAGTCACAGTGAATGAGTGCAAATGGTGTGTGAGAAACTGATTCACTATCATGAAATGGAAGTCTTTTTTGTCTTGAGAAATGACAAACATCACAAGGATTATGAATAGAGGAGGTGTCTTTACATATGGAAAGTACTTCAGTTTGTTGAAAGATAAATGCCCAAGTTGGTTATGCCACAAAGTAGATAGTTCAGAAACATAGGTAGTTGTGTTAACAGGCAAGAAAACATGGTTTTCAGTAGGTATAGGGGTTACATGGTTATCCGTAGATACAGAGTGAGCAAGAGGTGTAACAGACTTAGAAAAAGAAAAATGATAGAGACCATCAATGAGTTTAGCAGATCCAATCATTTGATGAGTGTTTTGGTCCTATAACAAACATAAGGATGAAACAAATTGGACAATGCAATCATTGTGATCAGTCAATTTTGAAACAGATATTAAGTTAAATGTGAAGTGTGGCACATATAAAGCATGTTTGAGCACAATGTGATCAGATAAATGCATTGTGCCTATATGAGTAGCAATAGTATGAGAGCCATTAGGCAAGTTGACTTTTATCTTAACAGGTTGAGGAGAAGTAGAAAATAAATCACATAGCATATGATCTGTAGCACCAGTATCTAATATCCAAGAGTGTGTAGAAAGTTGTCTACCATCAGTGCAAGAGTATGTAGAAGACTTACCTTGTGTCTCAGGATAAGCAGTAGCCACCATAGAAGTCATAGTGGTAGAGATATTTGCATTATGTATACCTTGAGACTTTCTGAAAGCTAAAAACTCATTGAAAAGTTCATTAGTAACAGAATCTGTGGTAGCTTTTGCATTAGTAACAGAGGTGCTAGAGTTATCACCAATGGCAGCATGGGAAGAATGATTTGGATGGATTCTAGGACCCTTAGGGCCAATCCAATTTGGGGGATAACCAATGACCTGAAAGCATCTTTCTGAGGAATGATTATAGTAGCCACAATGAACACATTTGGTTTTGGGTTTGTCTTTGTTGAATGGTGGTTTAGCAGTAGGTTCTTTGGCAAAATATTGTCTAGGGTGTTTGTAGGAAGGATTTTGAGACTTTGCCAACATAGCATGGGAATTAGTGGTTTGGGACTTAGTCAACATAGCAAGGGAATCAGTGGTTTGAGTATTATTTGTTAAGGATCTTTGGCTTTCCTCCTGTAATAACAAAGAGTATACTGTGGACAATGTAGGTAAAGGTGTGGACAACAAAAAATGGCTTCTCATGGAAGAGTAAAGAGTCATGAAGGCCAACCAATAATTTCATTACAGAATTATGTTGTTGTGCTGCAGCCATTGCTTCAAACATAGCATATATACAATGAACAAAAGCACCACAAGTATATTTAACCAAAGGTCTATAAGTCACATATTCATCCCAAAGAGATTTAAACAGATTGTAGTATTGTGTGATAGATAAAGAACCTTGATCAATGTTACTTAACGATTTTTCTAACTGAAAAACACGAGGACCACTAGACATAGCATAACGAGTACGAATCTCATCCCAGACATCTTTAGCATTTGTGAAAAACAATAAAGACTGTCGAATATCCTTAGAAATGGAATTTAGCAGCCATGAGAGAACAAGGTTGTTCGCGCGATTCCAAGCAAGATATAGAGAGGGATTACCAGTAGGAGATGGAGATGTGACCGTAGCGTCGATGAAACCAAGCTTGTTCTTCACGCTCAGTGCCATGGTGACTGCTCGACTCCAGGAAACATAATTGTCGCCTGATAATTGATCGGCAACTATCAAGGCTTCAGGATTATCACTGGCGTGAAGAAAATAGGCAGAGGATGGATCGTCAGAGGGATTTGTAGCCATCGCGATAGAAATTAGGGTGTCAGATCGATTTCAGATGATATCGATATAGGAACACAGATCAGAGTAAGAGAATATACGGAAAGCAGATCAAATCGACCCAGCGAATACCATAACATGATTCTAATGAATTAGATGAATTATGACAAAAGATCTATGAACAAGATCAAGAACACGAGAGGAAAAGAAAACTGCGCATGTGGAATTAGAAAGAATGAACTTAGGGTTACAAGAGTTGTGTGAGGCCTTTTATATAGTCCTAATACATATGAACCAAAGTTGTCAACTGAAATAACAACTTATCCTATGTAAAATACAACTAAGGGCAGAAAAGAAAAAATATATATTTTTATATATATTGTCAATTGTTGGACAAAGGCCTTTCTTATGTGTACCTTGTCGCCATAGATTAACCGGCTAAAGGCAATCATAGCCGACGTTGAGATCCTCCATTCTGAGCTCGTCGGCCAACTGGTGTTTGGTTCGGTCGCACTTTCAGTAGAATTTTTTTGAATCGTAGACGGGATCTTGTCTTAGTTAGCTATGAAATTTTCGACCATTCTGAATGCTTTAAGTTATGGCGACAGGTTAGGGAGATGAAGCCCTATCAAAGCTATCGACGCGGATCTTTCTAGGCCATTGGATTGGGACTGGTCAACAAGCCATAGATTTGGGTTGGTTTATTCGGGCCTCTCTTCTATCGGGACTTTTTCTTCTGGGCCTCAACACCAGTGCCCAATGTTGGGTTGGTTCCCACCCATTTGCAAGCGCCTTGGACCTCTACCCCTCATGTTGGGCCTTTCTTTGTCCAGGTCAATGAACCTCAGGATCTCTCCCCCCTCTATCCACTTTCACTTTTTCCTGGTCCTTTCTTTCCAGAGCCCACTTTCTCTTCAACACTATCCAGCCAACCCACCCAGCACACCTCCTCTCACTTTTTTTTGTGTTTTTCTTGTATTTTTATTGGCTTGGGTCGAGTCTTTTTAGGTTTGGTTTGTGTGTCCCGGTCCATTTTTGTTCGGTTTTAGTAGCTTTTTGTTTTTGAGTCGTATTCGTGTATTTTTCTATCTCCTTTGTGCATTTTGGTGTTTTTGTAGGCCGGGAAGGAAGGAATAGTCGCTTCGTGATGTGTCGTCCCGAGTGCGTAGTCATGAAAGTTCGTCGGTGAATTTGGTTTGTTGATTAAGAGAATCGAATTTTAAAGTAAATCGGAGAATAGTGCAATGAAATAGAGCTTTAGAAGTTGAGCCACAGCCATCGGGACAAAATTCTGAGCCTAGCACTCAGCTTCCGCCAGAACTCGCGCCCTCGAATCCATTTTCGCGAGCTACGGCCTATTCGCGAGCTAGAAACCAGCTGCAGATTCCAGAACTTGCACGCGCGAGTCTTCTTCTGCGCCCGCGAAAAGCCGCTACCTCGCGAGTTCTCATAATTTTGCGCCCAGGTGCTACTACCCCACAAGTTTCCCTCATCCGCACGCGAGTACGCATTAGCTCGTGAGTTCCACCTTTGCCGGTGAAAATCAAGATCCCACTCGCGAGTTCGAGTTAACTCACGAGTGTTTCATTTAATGTGCGTGAAATCAGTGTGTGTCTTTTGTGTGGCACTATAAATACATTTGATCCTTTGTTTTTAAACTATCTTGCTTCTTTATTAAACTTTTCCTTTTTTGGTATTTAGCTTAAGTTCTATGTATCCTCTCTAGCTTATGGAGCTTATGTCATTTTCCAGCGGTTTTTTCTGGTGACTTTCTTTTTGTTAAAGTTTCGAGCTTTTGACTCCGATTTTCATCTACTATGCAATAGAAGATTGGGTATTTATCTGTAAAGCTCTTCATTTTTGATTTTTGCCTCGTTTTTACTTATAATGCTTATTAAGGTAAATGTGAGTATTGTGGATGACGGATGCAAAGTTGGAACTTGGTTGTTTTTATTTCTTGCTTGAGTGTTTGTAGGGATTAATTGCTTGTCGATATCGATTAAGGATTAAGACTCAATTAGAGCTTAATGACTTAGAGTGAGGGTTAATTACCTAGTGCTCATAGCTTGCATGTTTCTCTTTGTTAGTTGTTCTTCTTTTCTTTGCGTCGATGGCATGAGACTCCGGTAGTTCGATTTCGCTACTTACTCGTTATTTGCTATTGCTCGTAATTAATTGCTCGTTTAGTGTTAATCCAACTTCAAACCAATTGATTAGATTTTTTAGAATTTATTTTCTCCTTTTTTTTTTGTGATTTAGACAATTAAATAGTAAACCAAGATCTGAATAGTCATCCTTTGAGAACGACCAGAGTCAGGTAGCTCGGTTACCTCTTGCCCACGAGAAATCTATAAAACAGATGTTGTTGTGTTTGGTCCTTGGTTAATATCTAAACCTTGCTTTTAGCTTGTTGGTTTGTCGGTTTTTTCTCTCAGGTTGTAAGCTTGTGTTGTTCTTAGGTTCTTTCTTGTTCAGTTGTTTTTCTTTCTCTTTCTTGTACAATTTGCTCTTTGCTAGGCCGAGTAAGACAATGGTTGTTTTGCTTTTTATTTTTAGTCTGTTTCTTTCGGCAACATGGTATAAAGAGAAACTCTCCGATATCATTACTTCTCGTCTCTGCCAGGAGTTGCTCTTTATGCTTTCTTTCCTTTGTAGGGTTCTAGTACACCTTTTAGGTGTTACTACTATCTACATTTTGGTATTTTTATCGAATTACTTTTTTTTAAGATATTGAGGATTTGGATATTTTTATCGAATTACTCAACCCGGGATGTATTCCTAGTAGATTTCCGAGTTATAAAATCTATCGGTTTGAAAAAAAAAAAAACAAAAGACAACATATATAAATAACGTATTCATTAATGTAAGTATTTTTTATTATATAATATAATATTACTGAGAAAAAGTTAGACCATGATGTCTTAGGTCATCTCCAACCAAAAAACTCATTCTCAAACCCATTTTGCAGTAACTGTCACATCAAACAGTAATTCATCTCCAACCGAAAAACTCATACTCAAACCCAAAAGAATATTCCCAGAATATTCTTTTTTACAACAACTTTACAACTTTTCAATACTACCCACATATATTACAACTTTACAAATTAAACCACATTGTTATTTTAAATTCGATTTGAAAATTATTTTATAAATTAATTATAAATTTATAATTCATATAAATATTAAAAACGAATAAATATATATTAATTAATAATTGAAAATTACAATGCACAATATGAAAAATAAAAATACGTTGAAATGAACATAAAATAATTATTCGTACAAGCAAAAATTACAATCTTTCGAGTTTCAAAATTTGTGGGTTATTTTTCAAGGTTTATGATGTATTTTTATTTTATGTTGTTCTATGTTATCTTTCAATATGACTAATTTGGTAATATTAATACTTTTTTTTTTCTTGAAACTTATAGTCTTTTTCAAATATATTATTAATAAATATAATATAAAAATTAAGTAAAGTACTACTCCATTTCATATTATTAATTATCAAAACACAATTGCCAAATATAATATACAGTATATATATAAGAATAGGGGTGCTAGATTATAAATATAGAATAGAAGGACTTATATACAATAATAAAAAGATCCAACGCA
>CACSLK010003174.1:10986941-10999752 GCA_902706635.1 Striga hermonthica
ATAGAGCATCTTAACATAATTAATCAGTTAAGTTAACAATCTGAGCATAGTCATTAGTAATTGTTTATATTATATTTCAGTTTGATCAGGTCACGAGTATCAGCACTACCTTTACTTTCACGCATCAGGTGGGGACTCAGACTAAGTACTACATTGATTATAATTACGGTACCATGTTTGAGGTATGTATTTCATGTCATGTATCCACTCGGAATTGTTGCCGGTCCATTCTGGGTTCTAGTGGCCTTAGTCTGCCCACTAGAGTGTGCACATGGTGTCCGACATTAGTTTGTGCCGGCAGATGAGGTAACGGTCATGGTTCACGTTCAGGTGATGATATCAGATTCATGTTCATGTTATTACCGGTTTCATGTTCAGGTTATGTATATGCCAAGATCATGATGTTGTTATTATTTTCAATGTTTACATTAGTATGAGTTTCCACGGAGCACAGTGTTATAGTGCTCACGACCCACTGTTATCATGTTTTTCAGGCCAGGATGTCGGGCCGGGAGCGTGAGATGACGGAGGCATCAGGACTTTTATGTTTATGACTGTGTATATATTATGACGATACTGCGTTTCCGCTAGTTATGATTTTGACGAACTTATCTTTCGATCGGACTTTCAGATAATTAATGTTTTCAGTAAACCGTATGATTTTGTTAAAAGTTAAGATAACGGTTTTCCAAAATAAGTCACGTTTTACGGTAGCACCCCGAATCAGTTTTCGCAAAGTAAAAGATTTTATTTTTAAATAACTTTGCGAAATTTTCGCACTCTGATTTCACGATAATGCGGGGTGTTACACCGATGAATCTGCTACAACAAACACCAACCATGCCATTACGCATTTCAGTTCCCAATCCGTACACAGAGACATGATCCACAGGTCAGCACACCAAAGGAGGAGACAGAGCTCTCATTTACGCTCTCACTCAGGCAGAGCAAGACCGAGGTACAATGTTTGGAATGTTAGTTATTCAAAATGTTTCGATTTTTTCCCATTATGATGTTGGAGCTACCCAGTCGTTCATTTCACTTAGTTGTCGAGAGGTGACCGAAAACCATACTTCCAGATCAGTCGAAGCCCTAGAACTTAGCTTGGCCTCTAAGAGGACGTTTGTGACTTACATGATGGTGAAGAATCTAACATGAACATCGGAGGAAGAGATTTGGTGTGCGATACTAATCTACTAGAGACGAAGGACTTCTACCGCATTCTTGGCATGGACTGGTTGAGCCTTTATCGAGCTGAAATCAGTTGCAGTGAGCGACAGCTGACTCTCCACCTACTGGAAGGCGAGCATATCCTATCCTATGGAGTCAAGACGAGGACCATGCCCCAAGTTGTGTCAACCCTGAAGGCGATAAAGAGTCTTCAGTAGAGCGGATGCCAATGTTTCTTGGTGAACATTGTTGGGAGCCCTCAAGAAGAGTCGACTCTCGATTCAGTGCCAGTAGTATGTGAGAATCGTGATGTCTTCCCATATGAGTTGCCATGCGGGCCACCGGATAGACATGTGGAATTAATGAGCGATCTAGTTCCAGGAGCGAAACTAGTATCAAAGGCACCGTACAGGATGGCACCGAAGGAGCTGCAAGAGTTCAAGACCTAGATCCAAGAACTATTGAATTTGGGATTGATCCGGGTAAGTGTTTTATCGTGGAGGGCGCATGTACTCTTCGTGAAGAAGAGAGATGGGCCTATAAGGATGTGCGTCAACTACTGAAAGCTGAATCGATTGATGGAGAAGAACAAATATCCTCTGCTCGAATTAGTATGATATGGATGTGTGGTGAGAGAGAGCATATGGACCGGACCGGACCAAACAGTCCGACCATATAGACTGAAAACCGGTTTATTGACCAGTTTTGTTCGCTTGAATAAAATATTTGCTACGAGAACCAGTCAACATCAGTCGGTCGAACTGGTAGCATCTATATGGTTTTTAAAATAAATTTCGTTTAAAGTATTTTTTTATAAATAAAAATAATTATTTTTTGAAAAAATTGAGATTTATAAAATTATTTAAATCATTAATTTAGTTTGAACATTGAAAATTTTTAAATTGTGAGATATTTAACTAATATTTTTAATAATTTTTTTTTATAAAAAGTACTATATACATATATATATATATTAAAATATTAATAAATTAAATTCTTGCAACCAATAAACCATTGAATAAATAACTTGATCAATTAAAAAATGGTCATTTTCTAAGAACTTTAGATTTACCGTACATTAATAAAGTTGTACGGCAATATCATTAAGTTCATATAAAGATTAATAAAATTATATTTAAATGCTCGTAAATCATTGAACATGTTGTCATAAAAGCAATTTAATATAATTATTCGGAATACAAATTACATTATATTTATTGTAATAAAGTATTCGTAATATTAAAAATTTTATTTAGTTCGATAATTGATTGTGTCTAGTCAAACAGACCCATAATTCGGTTACGTGGGATCAACCTCAGTTGTGTCGTTGACTCGTAACTCGGTCACCTGGGATCAACCTTAGTTATGTCATGTTTTTGGATTGTTTTAAATATCAACTAATAGTTACAATTAATCTAACTCAATCACTCGATTGATCAAATGAAAATTTCTTATTTTTCATAATTATATATTTTTAATGTAAAAAAAAAAATTGGTTCGATTTTTTCTACATTGTGGTGCAGTGCGGTTTTAGTTTTTCACAAGTTCGGTTTTTAGTTTTTCTACCAATTGGTTTTGGGATGGAACCCCACTTGGGCTTCATATGGGATTTTCCTCGTTCGTGTTGTGCTTCATGTTAGTGGCCCGCACCCGTTTTTCCCCCCAGTTTCTTACAAAATATATATAAAAAATAATCTAAAACCGAAAGCTGAGCCAAACTGTGCAGATCGGTGTGGTTCAGTTCGGTTCGGTTATTTTATGTACAACAAAATCGGTACGATTTTCTTTCGGTTTTTTCTAAGTTGCGGTGCGTTTCGATTAATGTTTTTGCTAGGTTCGACTTTTTGATTTTTTAGGGTTCGGTGCGGTTTTCACCGAATCGCACCGTTATTCACTCTAAACCTAATAACATGTACATATATCAATCTTCCCATCTAGAAGACCGTTATTTACTGTTTTCCTTTTTTTCTTTTTTCTTTTTTCTTTTTTCCTCTTTTGGGTTTCACACAAGAGGACCAATTTGAGCGTTTGTTAAGATGTGCGTATAGCACCGAATTGAGAACAAAGAAAAGGAGGAAAATTTAAATAGAATGAAATAAAAAAACTTATACCATGAGAGAGAGAGAGAGAGAGAGAGAGAGAGAGAGAGAGCACTATAAATTAATAGTGCACACATAAAAATTAAATTGTAAGTGGGAGCTAAGGAAAATTAGCCAAGAATCCTGCGAGCAATTCCGAATTATGAATAATATTTGACGGGGACAGAAGCAATTTGATTGGAATATATAGGCTGAATTGAAAGTTGGTGGTAGGGAAAAATATAATGCTCCCTTTTTAATTGTAGTGAATGAATTAATTAAACAAGTCGTCTTGTGAGCAAGTTGATGTCATATGACACAAACATTCATTTCCTTTCAAATTGACTAAAACGAACGCCACTTCAAACTTTATATATATAATGCCCAGAGAAGAAAGAATAAAGTTCGTGAGAGCCGATCGATATTTATATATAATTCTCTTTTATTTGACCAAAATTACAGTCAGTCCTCGCACGGAATTTAGATAGTTGGGCTATATTTTTTTTAAACGGCAATTATATTAATAATTAAAAAACTCGAACGAGTATAACCGAAGTGTCAAATGACACGCTAGAACTAGAAGACTGGACGGCCAATTCCATTGTTATCTCACATAAGGGGTACAAATTCCATTAAGAAGACAAACAACACAAGGCAAAAGCAGACACAGATGCACTGAAAGAAAAACGTCACTACAAAAAAACACTACAATTCCAACGGCAAAAATTTCCGTTGGAAATTTTAATAAATATTCCAACAAACTTAATTTTATGTTGGAATAAGTGTTGGATAGTTGAGGAATTTCAATGGATTTTTTTCGTTAGAATAGCTGTAGGAATTTATTTCCATAGGATTTTTCGTTGGATATTTGCTATTTCAACGGCCGTTTTTCCAACAGATTTTTATACGTATGAATATTCGTTGGAATAGCTATTCCAACAAAAATATAAAAATTTCCATCAGAAAATTTCCATTAGAATGTAAGAATTTTTTTTTATAGTGCGTGGCTTAGAGATATTCAAGCCACCAATATATGACCATTTTCCTCTAAATTACTCAAAAGAAAAACGTTGAAGATTTAGATAATTGCTCGCTATTAATTTAATTTTTTTTTTATTTAAATGTGTGTGGCAAGTCAGATTAGGTCCATCCCTGCACAAACCTTTTTATTGCTAAATGATATCACGGCTTACTACACGAAAGTATTAGAGTTATCCAACGTAAATATCATTTTCATGGGGTGAATTTTAATTTTTTTTTTTTATTTCATTTATTTGATTCTTATAATTTGAGAAAAAAAAGTATCTAGAATAGTGAAGAATTAAGATTTATGCTAAAGTTAGATTCAACGATGGTGTGGTTTTATATAGTTACAATAAATACTGTGAAGTACTAATTCAACGATACAACCACTATAAAAAAAAAATTGTTATATTTCAACAGAAAATTTTATGCTAATATATCGTAATGTAAATTACAACCGATATTCCAATAGTATAGTTTCTGTTGGAATACTTCAAACGAAAATTCCAACAAAAATATTCCGTTGAAATGTGTTTTTCATTGGAATTTTAGATGGAATTTGATGATTTCAACGGCTATCTTTCCAACGACTTTTTAGTTTAGAATTTTCCGTTGAATATGTAATTTCCGTTAGAATTTTTATTTTCACCCCCGTTGAAAAATCTACCGTTGGAATCGTCAAAATCCAACGGAAATTCCATTGGAAAACTAATTCTAATGGAACATTTTTGTTGGAATTTCCGTTGGAATGTATTAAAAAATTCCGACGAAAATAATATTAAAATATCTAGTAGAATTGCTGTTGGAATAATTCTATTGAAATATGCTATTTCTATTGGAATTTTTATTTCCAGCCCTTTGAAAAATCTACCGTTTGAATCGTCAAAATCCAACGGAATTTACAATGAAAAACTAATTCCAACGAAATATTTTTGTTGGAATTTCCGTCAGAATTCATTAAAAATTCAAACGAAAATAATATTGAAATATCTATTGGAATTGTCGTTGAAATAATTCTATTAGAATATATTTCTGTTGGAATTTAATCTATTTCCTTATGCTGAACCTATCAAAAAGTTTCATAAACTTTCCCAGCATTTAAACATCAATCATATTTTTAAACATCAAACATATTTTATTCATATCAAAGTCTTGTTGTGGTGCCCCGTATTTTTATTAAAGGTTGGCTCAGCATTATTTATTTAGGTTGAGGAATTTCATGAATTCTATAATTTAATCATAATCTTTAACACTTATTTAACCTTAAGATTATTATATATATATATATATATAATGACAAAATATGTGAAAGTCAATTTGTTTTCCCAAAAACCTTGCTTCACTAAGATTGACAATGACCGAATATAAAGGTACAAAGGAAGCCCTAAACCAATCTATACCAAATCTCCAAGATACTAAAATCTATCTATACCAAAAATACAATATTTACAAAATCACTCTAACACCCCCCTCAAGTTGGAGCATGTGGATTCCGAATGCCCAACTTGCCAAGAAAAAAATCAAACTCGCGTTTTCCCAAGGCTTTGGTGAAGATGTCCGCCAATTGAGAATGAGTAGAAACATGAGCGGTAGAAATAAGACCTTGAACAAGAGCATCACGAAGAAAATGGCAATCGACTTCAATATGCTTCGTGCGCTCATGAAATACCGGGTTAGCAGCAATGTGCAGAGCTGCTTGGCTGTCACAATGAATCCGCATGGGCTGAGAATGAGCGACGCCAAGGCTGTGAAGCAAACCCTTCAACCACTTTAACTCACAAGTAAGGGTCGCCATAGCTCGATACTCGGCCTCGGCAGAAGACCGGGCTACAGTGTGTTGTTTCTTGGTGCGCGAAGAAAGAGGTGAATGGCCAAGCTGTACAAACCAGCCCGAGAGAGACCGGCGTGTTGTGGGACAAGTCGCCCAGTCAGAGTCAAACCAACCGTAAATCTGCAAGTCACAATCTGAACGAAGAAGAATACCCTGACCCGGAGTACCCTTCAAATAACGAACTACCCGAAGAGCAGCATCCCAGTGGGCCTGACGAGGTTGTTGCATGAACTGAGACAAAGTATGAACCGCATAAGACAAGTCAGGACGAGTGACTGCCAAATAGATCAATCGCCCAATGAGACGTCGATAACGCTCGGGGTCAGAAAAGAGAGGACCGTCTGCTAATGGAAGCTGGTGATTCTGTTCCATGGGAAAGTCCGCCGGTTTTCCGCCAAGTAGACCAATCTCGGTCACAATGTCAAGAGTGTACTTCCGCTGGCACAAGAAAATACCTGAAGAATTCCTAGCAACCTCAATACCAAGAAAATATTTCAACAAACCCAAATCCTTCATATGGAAACAACGACCCAAATAATCCTTAAAGGCAGTAATAGCGACTGGATCGCTGCCAGAAATGATCAGATCATCAACGTAATCCAGAACATGTAAACTCAACGAGTCACGATGAAAAACAAACAGTGAGTAATCAGAATAAGACTGCTGAAAACCGTACTGTCGTAGAGCAGAAGCAAGCTTCGCAAACCAACACCGAGGAGCTTGCTTCAAACCATACAGACATCGGCGTAATCTACATACCTTACCAGGATCTGGCGAATGAAAACCAGGAGGAAGTTTCATGTAGACCTCCTCAGATAAATCTCCATGCAAGAAAGCGTTGTGCACGTCCATCTGATGAACCTCCCAATGTCGAGCAGCTGCAACAGCAAGAAAAGTCCGTACAGTCACCATCTTGGCGACAGGTGCAAATGTCTCCATATAGTCAATGCCCTCCACCTGCCGGTTACCCAAGACGACCAAACGCGGCTTGTAGCGCTCAACAGAACCATCAGAGTTATATTTAATCTTGTAAATCCAATTGCAACCGATCGCGTGTTTCCCAGTAGGAAGAGAAACAATATCCCAAGTATGGTTGGATTCCAATGCTCGAATCTCCAGTTACATAGCCGAACACCAGCGACTATCTCGAACAGCCTCAAAAAAAGTTCGAGGCTCAACAACAGAAGAAATGGCTGCCAGAAACGACTTATGTGCAGGTGAAAAGGAATCACATGAAACATAATGTGCGAGAGGGTAAGGAGTACCAGACGATGACGTGATTGAGGAGGTAGAGTGGGGGGACGAGGAACAAACAGTGTGAGAGACAAAGTCGGCAAGACGGGAAGAGGGTCTCTTGAGACGATGACCACGGCCCAGTAATTCCTCTTGGGGAGGATTACCCCCCTATCAATAATGGCGTCAGAACCCCCAGTGTCAGCGATACGCATTGTGGTGGGAACCACCACATTATCATCATCGTCAGAAACAGAAGGCCATGGAACTAGAGGTACGGAGGCAGTTTCAGGAGCATGTGACGTCAAATAAGAGAACTCTGATTCACAGATTTTCACATCACGTGAGACAAAAAAAATGCGGCTGTCCAAATCATAAACACAACACCCCTTTTGACTAGATGAATAGCCAACAAAAACACATCGACGACTCCGACTTGCAAACTTGTCACCTTCCCTGTTCTGATTGTGTACGTAACAGAGACAACCAAAAACACGTAAGTGCGAATATTTGGGAGGTTCTCCATACAAAATTTCATAGGGAGTCTTGCCGGATAAGAGAGGAGTAGGCGCTCGATTAATCAAATAGCCAGCAGCAAGTACACAATGTCCCCAGAACTCAATCGGTAAATGGGCTTGAAAGCGTAATGCTCGAGCAACATTAAGAATATGCTGATGTCTGCGCTCAGCACGGCCATTTTGTTGAGGAGTTCCAACAACAGAAGTTTCATGAACAATTCCCTGTTGACGAAAATAATCACGCACACGAGTAAATTCAGTCCCATTGTCACTGCGGACAGTTTGAACCAACACACCAAATTACCTTTTGACAAAAGCAAAAAATTGCAGTAAAGTGGAAGACACTGAAGATTTGTCATCCAATAAGAAAATCCAAGTACCGCGAGAATAGTCGTCAACAATAGTCAGAAAATATCGAGCACCACTAAAGGCAGGAACTTTATAAGGTCCCCACACATCACAATGAATCAAACTGAAAAGGGAACTGCTAACACTTCGACTAAGAGGAAAGCTAGCACGAGATTGGTTCGCCCGACAGCAAACATCACAAATTTTATTCGAGACCAAGGAGTGAGATTCAACAAAAGGCAACTGACCAAGAACAGTAGAAGAGGGATGACCCATCCGCTGGTGCCACAAGTGTTGCATAACCGAAGAAACCCGAGAAGCATTGGCAGCGATCGTCCCTCGGAAAAAATAGAGTCCCCCCAACTGCTCTCCCGCTCAAATCACCGTCCGCGAAGTGAGGTCCTGAATAGCACAATATTTACTAGTGAAGGTAGCAACACAACCTGATTGTTCCAACAGACGAGATAACGATATCAAGCTGCACAGAAGACTGTCAATGAACAAAACATCATATAAAATAATACGAGAACCAAGATGAACAGTGCCAGCTTTACACGCAGTGGTGGGCGTGCCATTAGGTAACTGCACAGACCGGGGCGGAATATACCGAATATCAGAAAAAAATTCCAAGTAGCCCGTCATATGATGTGAAGCACCGCTATCATACATCGACTCATAAAGACTACACTTACCGGGAAAAGGAGTATTGTTGCGGGCAGAAGTGATGAAGTGGACAATAGACTCCCATTGGGTGTCAGTTAACCCAGATATAGCCGACCGATCTGAGTCCGTCAATGAGAATGTTGGCCCACCATGCACAGAGCCAAAGGTACTAAGTGCAGCCCCATTCGCGAAGGCGGCGTTGGTAAAGGCTGGACTTCCACAGTCGATAACAGATGGTCTGTCACCGTGTCCGCCACGACCAGCTCGTCCACCGGTTCTAGCAGCGATTCTCCCATTTCTCGGTTCCCCCATAATTCACGCTGGGAATTTTTATTTATATTTTTTTTAAAAAAAAAACCTGCTGCTCACGCCACTCTCAGCAACTCAACGTGACTCCTTTTTTTTTTGTGCACTTACGCAAGTCGCAACCCACAAAAGAAAGATTTTTTTTTTTTTTTTTTTTTNNNNTTGCTCACGACAACAAAAAATTCCCAAAACTCAAGGTTTTTTTTTTTCAGCACTTATACCACTCACAAATTCAAAGGAGACGTGAGATCCGAAATAGAGAAAAAATGAGAGAGAGCAACAGAAAGACAAAACAAAAAAATTGAGTCTCAGTTGATCGAGACTTTAGATCCGAAAAAAAAATTAACCAGGCTCTGATACCATGACAAAATATGTGAAAGTCAATTTGTTTTCCCAAAAACCTTGCTTCACCAAGAATGACAATGACCGAATATAAAGGTACAAAGGAAGCCCTAAACCAATCTATACCAAATCTCCAAGATACTAAATCTATCTATACCAAAAATACAATATTCACAAAATCACTCTAACATATAAATATATAATTGTTGATTTAGGTTTCTCTCCAATAATATAATTGCTAGTGAAACATAAACGGTGGATAAAAAACTTATATGCATATTATATAGTTATATATGTAACAAGTAATATAACTCAATTTTCTCCGATGACTCAGGCGGTAGAATCATGCATTAAACAAGTTGAATGGCGACAACATATCATTATTCATAGTATTACTAGTTAGATAAAAATTTATATAACAATTTACAGCAACGTAGTTCTATGATTGTTACACTCTTCAAATTTGAACATGTTTTTACGTTGTACCTCTTCTCTCCACATTTGTCGCACCTTGTTTGAGCCTCGGTTGGCGTCGACACCCTGGCCTGACTCTTCCAAACGATAGATTGATTTTACCAATTACCTCAGAATCAGTTGTGTTGCATGTTTAGCTTGTGTTAATAGGGAAAACTGGTTCCGCATTTGCAGATAACAACATTTATGTTAAGTAATGTATAGAACGAAAAGGAACTGGATCGATATGCAGGGTTCTAATCACACGGATAGCATGTGGACAAGACAGTTCATCCATTTGGAAGCGTTTTTTATATGCAAGACATTGTCTCTAGATTCACTAGATATTCACTTTGATCGAGTGACACCTTAAACACCTTGTCGTTGGCCTTATGTATCTAAAAAAAAAAATGTTTTGGATGTTTCAGAAATATTTAATTATATTTATATATATACACACACATACACTCACATACACACACACACACAAAACAATGTAACTAAATTAAAGAATCCCACTAAAAAGCTTGATGCTAGTTTGTAATTATTTTCGAGTGTCTTGTGGGCTCTCTTTGCTAATGGAATAAATGTCGAAGCTACTTCATCTCTATTACCCATGTTTCACTTTTGGTGTAAAGATATCAATGGCTCCAGAAGTGTTGTTATTGGTATGTCACGGATCTCCATCGTCGCAGAGTTAATTGTTTCCACCGCATTGGAAGTCATTATAAAATATCTATTTTTGGACATTGAACCCTCGCCTATTTTTTGTTTTCCAATTTTCTCTATGTAAAGTGGAACTCGAGGATCAATATTTTTTAACTCTGCCATATAATGATTATGATCTTCAGTCGTGTATGCCCTTGCAGCTGCATTAAATGCATCTGTAATAACACTCATTTTTCGTTAGAAATTATTCCTCAAGTTGTTCAACAGATGATAAGAACATAAACAGTTAGAAGCCTCTGAAAAAATCTGCATTATAAATGCATGTAAATATTAATTAGTATGTGAAACTAGATGTATATAAATGTGTACAACATCCGTACAACTTACCTACAAATGACTAAATATACTTAATAATGAACCTTTCCCACAACATGTTTTTGATACTTTTATGCGCATCAAACACACCTTCTGGGTCACTAAGTGTTGTATTCAGTTTTGTAAAGAACCAGGTGTACGAATCATTATTTTCAGAATAGACAACACTGAATGCCAATGGAAGCATATGGGAGTTTGCATCTTGACAACAGGATGTAAGCAATATCCTTCCATACGAAGAACTAAGGAAAGTCTCATCAACAACAATAATAGGTCTACGCTGATTCCATTATTTAATTGAAGCATTAAGACACATGAATACGTACATGAAATGTTGGTCCGATATGGTCGAAAATTTCACAACTATATGGATTTGATTCAAAACAAATTTTGCAGATATTCATGAATTTACCATAAAACATGTCCAGATTACTTTGAACTTCTTCCATAGCTTTTCGCTTTGACCGCCATGCTGAATTTGCATGTCATGTATTATGTCCATTGGAATACAAGTAGTTTTCAAATTTGTGAATTTTGATCGAATGAATCCACTTACAATGTTTGATGTAGCCTAGATTTGAGCACTTATATCTCAAATGGTCAAAAATTGTTCCACCCAACATCTCAAATCTTTAAAATGTTTTCTCTACCCTCGAAGCTTTCACATAGAAGTTGCATTCTGCGCCTATACACTTCACGTAGTACTGCTTTGAGTAAAACTTCTCTACTTTGAACTGATATTGGTATGTAATTGCATGCAGGCTGAGCAATTTCATTACTTCACTTTTGTCTTGTTTCATCGACCCAAATATCAGTCTTTATGGATCCATCAATCACAACACCATGTGTTTTGTTGTTGTTTATCTCAAGCTTATCTTCTGTATAATTTGTTGTTTTCAGCATAGATTCTGTAGCATGTTCGGTGAACCCTCTGAAAAAACCATCATCTTCTGATGCTTCTTCTACCGTTTTCAAATATCTTATTGTCTCTATATCACACACAGACGGTGACAATGACATTGGTATGATGCTTCCAACAGGTGAGGTGGCATTGATCAATTGTTTTGCAATTACGCGCAGCGACAACTGTTTATAGTCGCACTGTTTCAACGTCAATGCAATATAGAAGTGGAGGTTACTATCATCATCCACACTTATAGGTGGGATATTCATTTTTCACTTGATACATCATCTCCGAATCATTTAAATACGATTTTATTGTCAGTTATAAAAAATAATATCTCGAAGTTGGTTGTAGTTGCATAATTCACTAATCAAAATACCTAGTCTAACTTGATAATCGGCGTTTTCATTGTTGATAGATGAACACAGTTACTTCAGACATATTCCTGAAAATCCATATATCAAACCTTGTCGTGTCGCATAAGAAATGATCCAAGTAATAAAAAAACATAATAAAAAATTGCTAATGAAAAGAGAAATAAAAATACAAACACGTCATTACCCTCATGAGTTAAGAACAACAGAGATTGCATGAAAACTGTTTTTTTCTTAGCTCGATCGTTTATTTTTGTATTTTAATTCCTTAAAATCCATAAATCAGAACTCGACATGTCACAAAATAAATAATTAAAGTAAAAAAAAAACAACAACAACAACAACAAAAATGAAAAGCTAAATAAAAACAAGAACACATCATCACCGTCACGAGTTAAGAACAACAGAGATTGCACGATCACTGTTTTTTCTCAGCTTAATCGATTATTTTTGTTTTTTAATTCCTCAAAACGCATAAATCAATACTCGTCGTGTCACATAAGAAATGATTAAAGTAAAAAAAA
>CACSLK010003174.1:11013163-11032011 GCA_902706635.1 Striga hermonthica
GTCGAACTTAGAATCTACTGATTTGCTTGAACTTGAACATGAACATAACTATTTATCAACAAAGGCTAGCTTAATATTAAGAACATGAACATAACTATTTATTAACAAAGGCTAGCTTAATATTAAAAGCTAGTAATTCCTTTATTAATAAAACTCGGGGTGTTACATTTTTCGTTAGAAATTATTCCTCAAGTTGTTCAACAGATGATAAGAACATAAACAGTTAGAAGCCTCTGAAAAAATCTGCACTATAAGTGCATGTAAATATTAATTAGTATGTGAAACTAGATGTATATAAATGTGTACAACATCCGTACAACTTACCTACAAATGACTAAATATACTTAATAATGAACCTTTTCCACAGCATGTTTTTGATACTTTTATGCACATCAAACACACCTTCTGGGTCACTAAGTGTTGTATTCAGTTTTGTAAAGAACCAGGTGTACGAATCATTATTTTCAGAATAGACAACACTGAATTACAATGGAAGCATATGGGAGTTTGCATCTTGACAACAGGATGTAAGCAACATCCTTCCATACGACGAACTAAGGAAAGTCTCATCAACAACAATAATAGGTCTACGCTGATTCTATTATTTAATTGAAGCATTAAGACACATGAATACGTACATGAAATGTTGGTCTGATATGGTCAAAAATTTCACAACTATATGGATTTGATTCAAAAAACAATTTGCAGATATTCATGAATTTACCATAAAACATGTCTAGATTACTTTGAACTTCTTCCATATCTTTTCGCTTTGACCGCCATGCTGAATTTGCATGTCATGTATTATGTTCATTGGAATACAAGTAGTTTTCAAATTAGTGAATTTTGATCGATTGAATCCACTTACAATGTTTGATGTAGCCTAGATTTGAGCACTTATATCTCAAATGGGCAAAAATTGTTCCACCCAACATCTCAAATCTTTAAAATGTTTTCTCTACCCTCGAAGCTTTCACATAAAATTTGCATTCTGCGCCTATACACTTCACGTAGTACTGCTTTGAGTAAAACTTCTCTACTTTGAACTGATATTGGTATGTAATTGCATGCAGGCTGAGCAATTTCATTACTTCGCTTTTGTCTTGTTTCATCGACTCAAATATCAGTCTTTATGGATCCATCAATCACAACACCATGTGTTTTGTTGTTGTTTATCTCGAGCTTATCTTCTGTATAATTTGTTGTTTTCAGCATAGATTCTGTAGCATGTTCGGTGAACCCTCTGAAAAAACCATCATCTTCTGATGCTTCTTCTACCATTTTCAAATATCTTATTGTCTCTATATCACACACAGACGGTGACAATGACATTGGTATGATGCTTCCAACAGGTGAGGTGGCATTGATCAATTGTTTTGCAATTACGCGCAACGACAACTGTTTATAGTCGCACTGTTTCGACTTCAATGCAATATAGAAGTGGAGGCTACTATCATCATCCACACTCATAGGTGGGATATTCATTTTTCACTTGATACATCATCTCCGAATCATTTGAATACGATTTTATTGTCAGTTATAAAAAATAATATCTCGAAGTTGGTTGTAGTTGCATAATTCACTAATCAAAATACCTAGTCTAACTTGATAATCGGCGTGTTCATTGTTGATAGATGAACACAATTACTTCAGACATATTCCTGAAAATCCATATATCAAACCTCGTCGTGTCACATAAGAAATGATCCAAGTAATAAAAAAACATAATAAAAAATTGCTTATGAAAAGAGAAATAAAAATACAAACACGTCATTACCCTCACGAGTTAAGAACAACAGAGATTGCATGGAAACTGTTTTTTTTTCTGAGCTCGATCATTTATTTTTGTATTTTAATTCCTTAAAATCCATAAATCAGAACTCGACATGTCACAAAATAAATAATTAAAGTAAAAAAAAAAACAACAACAACAAAAATGCTAATGAAAAGCTAAATAAAAACAAGAACACATCATCACCGTCACGAGTTAAGAACAACAGAGATTGCACGATCACTGTTTTTCTCAGGTTAATCGATTATTTTTTGTTTTTTAATTCCTCAAAACGCATAAATCAATACTCGTCGTGTCACATAAGAAATGATTAAAGTAAAAAAAAAAGCAACAACAACAACAAAATTGCTTCTGTAAAGCTAAATAAAAACACGAACACATCATCACCCTCACGAGTTAACAACATCAGAGATTGCACGAACACTGCTTTTTTCTCAGCTTTATCGATTACTTTTGTTTTTTACTTCTTCAAAATCCATAAATTAAAACTCGTCGTGTCACATAAGAAATGATTAAAGTAAAAGAAAAAAAAAACACACACACACACACAACAAAATTGCTTATGAAAAGCTAAATAAAACACGAACACGTCATTACTCTCACGAGTTAAGAACATCAGATATTGCACGAACACTGTTTTTTCTCAGCTCGGTCGATTTTTTTTTCCCGACTGCAACACGTCGGATGAACAAAAAATCACGACAATTGGATTTTTGTGTTCTGTGTTTTTTTGAATTCTTCCAACCCAACGTAGCAGGTATCATATATATTTGGCAAGATGCTTTTTTTTATTTTTCTTTTTTTTTGAAAACCCGTTTTGATTGCATCTCGGACTATTTGAATGCAAGATTTTTATTTGGAGAGAGAAAGAGATTCGTATTAGTGAAAATATATGTCTACATAATCCCCATTCGATGAAAATTTGTACCAATCGTAAATATGTAAATAACTCTTATACGTACAGAGTATATGCACGTAAATTTGCCTTAATATTTTACATGGACTAGTTGTGAGTTGTGTATTGCTGGGCCTCGATAGGAATCACTCACAACTATTGTGAAACGTATAATTATCACGGAGTGCGCTATTTGTAGTACAAACTAAATTAAGAACTGTAGAATGCGGAAGCAGTAAACCGAAGATTATAAAACTCTTCAGGGAAGTATCCCACTTCCCCTCAGAGCTCTTTCATTGATAGATCAAACACGAACATAGTTTGGAATTACAAAGACTCGAACTCCCTTCAAGCCTAGCCAACACTACTCAGATCCTATCAACTATTTCTCCGGCCACGTCCCGTGGACTTTTTATCCTACACTTACTCCCTAAGTGTAAAAGATAAAATAGTTTGATGAAAACAAAGAAACTAAACAAAAAACAGCTTCAGTCCTTGAGTGTGTAAGAACTCTCGTACTGAACTGTGTACAACTTAATAGAATAGAAAATATGAAGCTCGAGTATTGCTCTAAAAATCTCTCTGACTTCAGCAGCCGCAATAGGAGCTTCCTCTAGGGTATTTATATAAACTCCTTAGTGTTGGAGTCTTCTACAAGGCATAGGACTCCAAGCTTGATTTCCTTCCATAATTGTAGCTTATCTTTGGTAAGTGAATCTTCCATTCTCTCTCTCCTTGATCCCCTAACTATGCACGGCTCTTCCTTTCTTTATCTCTATCACGTCCGATTTCCTACAAAATAAAGTACCATAATAAGACCCATAATATCTCATATATGGAATATAAAATAAACTCAATTAAGGAAATAAAATATTTGAAGATCTTTTCTTTTTCTGTGGTTCCAGGTGCTCGTTCGAACTAACGAACTAATGCCAAATAAAAATATCTTTCAATCTCCCCCTTTGGCATCTAGTTCGAAAACAACAAACTTGAAGGTCTCCTGAAAATTAACATAACAAGCACCAAATAACAAACCACATCAAGGGGTTAGTCCAAACATTCCCACACAGAAAAATAGTCACTATATAACCACATTTCTCCCCCTTAGTTCCTGCAGCCACCATCAAAACTCAACAGACTGAATCTAACAAATTTCCATTCAATCAAAATAAGTAGTTACCAAAAGCAGCAAAACAACTACATCCAAAATGACTAAAAACAGTGGCAACCATAACACAAAAGCAAGCTAATACGAGGTTCATTATTACACAAAAGACCTCCCTACATCCCTCACCAGAAAAACAACTAGCTACTCATCATTTTCATAATACTTCGCAATTGCCTCATCAGTGCTATCTCCCCCAGAATCTGAGTCTTCATCATCACCTTTGCTAGCAGCAGCTGAACCCTTCTCTCCCTTTTTCGAACTACAGGATGTCGAAGGGCATGTCCCCGTG
The DNA here is from genome assembly GCA_902706635.1 of Striga hermonthica. NCBI lineage: Eukaryota > Viridiplantae > Streptophyta > Magnoliopsida > Lamiales > Orobanchaceae > Striga > Striga hermonthica. The sequence continues at coordinate 11,017,308 of CACSLK010003174.1, forward strand.
TTCTTGCGCTTCGTCCCTTGACTGCTTGCAGCACTTGGCGAAGATAGCTTGCTGAGCAGCTACTTTCTTTGCCAAATCGTCCCACTCTCCATGTTGTTGAGCCACAAACTCATCCCAGTTTTTAGGAACCAAGGAGGGAGCCAGTTCCCTTGTGACCTTGGAGGTCCCCTTTTCATTGAGAGTGCGAGCACTCACAGTGAATGCTTTGCCTGGGTTCTCGAGAGAGTCATGGTAGCGAGGATTAACAAAAAAATTGTGGGCAGCCAAGAAGGACCAAATAAGACAAGGAAAAGGAAGGGTTTTGCGAGACTCAATATTAGTGACAAAGGTTTGAAGAATTTCAAAGACAAGATCCCCAAAGCTGAAAACCTTCCCAATCATGACCCAATAAATGACTTTACTTTGAGACTCTGTGAGCAAAGTTTTGTTCGAAGTGGGAGTCCAGTTGCCAGCACCAATTATATGCAACAGATTAGCAACCAAGCAGAGTGAACTTGTTATCATCCGACTCGGCAAAACACTATTAAGGGCCTTGAACAGCGTCTTAAGCAAATTTAACTCCAACACCGACGTGACCCAAGGTCACCCCGGTTCGCACGACAAACCGGTACAACCACAAAAGACCGAAGTGATCATTATCAGCCGAGGTCATCCCAAACCGAGATCAACACAAACCGAGGTCGTTACCTCCTAAGCAGGTGACAAGGCGCCTACACGCCCTTCTCACGAACTACGAGATCTGCTATCATTCAAGCGGGGCCCACTAATCCTGCCGCCCATCAAAAAGTAGCTTTATGGAAAAAGCAATGCACGGATCCCGATATGTGTATCAAAAAAGTTACTATATATAGCGAACTGATAATACTTGTATGGGATTCGATTTTTCTTCCCGAACCAAACTTCTTGATTATTAAACACGAAACAGCTCATAGAAGCTTTTCACCTCGGTTCACCTCAGACCGGGGCCAGTGTTGAGTAATTCATACATACTTCACGTTCGAATCATTCATGATCATTAACTAAACACAACATTAGAACGTTGTTAAGAACCACATAACAACAGTTTGGCGCCAGAAGAAGGGCCTCATAAGTTATTTGAGGTTAATCTCCGATTTTCGTTCTGTTCTCCACATCAACTGCGGCAATCATGTCGCATTCGGATCATCGTGGTCATACATCGCGTGATGGCCACAGTCGTAGCGCTGCTCAATCTGGCAGACGTCAAACGGCACCTCCCAATATCCCAGACTACACTGTTCTGTTCCAAAATCTGGAGTTTGCACGTGGGTTCGCCGCTCTGATGGCACAAACAATCCCTGGAACATCAACGACTGCACCAGGAAATTCCATAATACCCACGACTCCCACTAATCCGCAAATTCCACCGACGTGACAAGACGGTGGCAGAACCACCTCTCATGCCACGTCTCAACCTCGTAGCCGAGCGTCGCAGTCGCACCCAGAACAAACCACCCGTCACGTTGACGTAGGGCGTACTCTCCTCGTGATTCCTCGTGAAGAAACCGCCTAAAGTCAGTCTGGACATTCACGGCGTTCACCACCTCATACGCGACACTGAATCCCCTCTAACCCAGCGCAAACCGACCTTCGTCAGCATATTGAGAGAAATCGAGCTTGCCAGGAATCATCCGAACTTGAAACGTTGCGACGAAGAATCTCCGAATTGGAAAGTCGGCAAAGATTGCCTGAAGACCTCCCTCGACGGACCTCGACCTCGGCGCAAGTATACCTGGAAGCCGACTCTCCTCTCACGCCAGAACTCACTTCGGAACCTGTACCCAGAAAAGTTAAAGTTTCTCAAATCGGGTTATACGATGGGACTTCGGACCCCGACTCACACCTCGGTCACTACACTTCGGGGATGGACCTGCATGGGGCCTCAGATGCACTTCGGTGTCGCATGTTTTCCCTTACGCTGGGACCTCGGGCTCAAAAATGGTACCACTCTCTTTCTCCTCATTCTATTTGGAAGTGGCAACAGTTGAGGTCGGCTTTCCGATCTCACTTTGTCGGGGCCCAAGGTTGTTTGATTCCAAAAGAATCCCTTGCCAACATAACTCAAAAAGACGATGAAAGTGTCAAGGACTATATTTCCCGATTCAACGACTGAGTTCAGAATATGGAGCCGTGTCATCCCGAGACCTTGCTTGTTATGGCTATCGCCGGGCTGAAACCGAACTCGATTTTTCGCTGAACATTGTGTCAGAATAAGCCAAACACCTTCTAAGAATTTCTTGCCCGAGCTCAACAACATATCATTGCCGAGGAAGCCATGTCGGTCCCTGACTTTAATTTCAACCCGAAGTCATCTAAGTCGGGAACTGACGAGAAAAAGAAAAACAATTTGTTCGACAAACAAAAAAAGGCTCAATTTAGAGGATACCCCCGAGGAGACGCCAACGACCCTGAAATTAGAGCAGCTCAGAAACAATACGCAACCGATGTAAAATCCAGTTATCAAACCGTGTATTCAGCTGGAGCTGCCACCATATATGAAGAAATCAAAGGGAAAGGCATCGTGCCTGATCCCAAACCACTTCGGATGCCCGAGAGAAATTGGACAAGTCTCGATATTGCGATTATCATAAATCACCAGGACACAACACAAATGAGTGTTTAAGTCTATTAGCTGCCTTGTTACGTTTAATCGGTCATCCGCAACTCAGGAAGTTCTATCGCAATACTGATCTCCAAAAACGAGGGCCAGGGCATCAAATCAAACCTTATGATGAAGACGAAGAGGAGGACCAAGGTGCCATGCCGAAACGCATCCGGCAAGGAGACAAGGAAGTATTTGTTTATCTCGGAAGCACCTGATTCCAACTCAATTGGAACCTCCCGGGGACGCAAGCGGAGCTGATCTCATATGATGCGCTTGTCATTACCAACCTCATATGTGGAATCCCAATGCACCGCGTTATGGTTGACACTGAGGCCTATTCGAGCATTTTAATGTTAAAAGCTTTCGATAAAATGGGTCTTGATCCGGCGGACATCCGACCTTGTAATGATCAAATACAGGGGTTTAACGGAAGTATTTCGAAGCCCATCGACGAAATCACCTTGCCTGTCAGATTTGGCACTTCCGAAAATGTCACCAAGCTTGTCATGGAAACTTTCAAAATTCTTGACATTAACAACGAGTATAACGCGATCATCGGAAGGACTGCTTTGTACAAACTCCGAGCCGCAGTTTCAATTTTTCACTACGCGTTGAAATTCCCGACGACACGAGGTGAAGGGACACATTTCGGAGATCAAAGAGAAGCTCGAGAACTTGTCACTTTCATACCGTCCACCGGAGTCTATTCCATCACTCCGGTCAATGAAGAAAATTCGCTACCACAAAACACCCCGGACAACACGGTTCTCGAGAAATCGAACCGCGACGCCATTGTTCCCCTCACCTCGGATCCTTTATCTGAAGACCGAGGTAGACGACCTGAAAAAGAGCCACTCATAGAAGAGGATGAATTGGACCCAAGAACTCAATATAAAGAAAAAATTCGAAGTGATCGAGCCGAGCCCAGAGAAGAAGTAGAGTTGATCTATATCGACGAACCAATCTTCCAAAAATCATTGCGCATTGGAAGTCATCTTCAAGAGCCTCGCCGGTCAGAACTCATTTTATTTCTCAAAAATAATTCGGATGTTTTTGCTTGGAAACACGAATACATGAAGGGCATCGACCCCGGTGTCGCTAGCCATAAGTTAAATCTTGATCGAACTGTCTGGCCAGTTGTTCAAAAACGAAGAAAAATGGGACCGGATCATCACAAAGCATTGGAAGAGGAAGTCAAGAAACTCATCAACAACAAGTTCATTAAAGAAGCCAAGTATCCAACATGGGTCTCAAACCCCGTCCTCGTCAAGAAAAGCAATGGCCTTTGGAGGTTATGTATCGACTTTTCCGACCTGAACAAAGCATGCCTAAAAGACAGTTACCCGCTCCCTCACATAGATTATATGGTTGATGCCACATCGGGACACGAGTTAATGAGCTTTATGGATGCCTACTCCGGTTATAACCAAATTCCTATGGATCCCGAAGATTCAGAACACACCTCGTTTTATTCGGCACGGGGCTTGTACTGCTATACCATGATGCCATTTGGATTAAAAAACGCTGGGGCCACTTACCAGCGTCTTGTCAACAAGATGTTTCCCAATTTGATAAGTCATACCATGGAAGTCTACATAGACGACATGCTCGTCAAGTCGGTGCATGCTTCTGTTCATATAACACACCTTCAGGACATGTTCAATATCCTCCGATTTTATTCCATGGTTTTAAATCCCAAGAAGTGCACCTTTGGAGTTGAGTCTGGAAAATTTCTAGGCTATATGGTCAGCCAACGGGGAATCGAAGCCAACCCAGTCAAGATAAAAGCCATTCAAGATTTAACTCCCCCGACCTCGGTCAAGGGTGTTCAAGCCCTAACTGGCCGACTTGCAGCTCTTAATCGGTTCATCTCCAAGTCTACAGATCGTTGCAAACCATTTTTTGAAGCGATCAAAAAAGGGAAGCGCTTTGAGTGGACCGAAGAGTGTCAAAAAGCACTCACCAGCATTAAAGAAACTCTTGCTTCCCCTCCGACGTTACAGAAACCGAAACTCGAGGAGATGCTGTTCTTGTACCTCGGAGTTAGTGATTCAGTGATTAGCGCCGTCTTGATACGTGAAGAGGGGATGTTACAGTCACCTCTTTATTATGTCAGCAAGGCCTTACATGATGCCGAACTACGCTATCCCACTATGGAGAAGCTAGCGTTTGCACTTATTACTGCTGCTCGGAAATTGCAACCTTATATCCAAAAACATTCCATAACTGTTAGCACTTCATATCCGCTACGACAAGTCCTGCACCGGCCTGACACTTCGGGACGCATGATAAAATGGGCAGTTGAACTCGAACAATTCGATATCCATTACCAACCGAGGACCGCAATCAAGGCACAAGCCCTATCCGATTTCATCGCCGAATTCACCCCAGCTGTAGAAGTTCATGATGATAAACAGCCATGGGTTCTTTACATCGACGGCTCATCAACAGCAAACCGAGCAGGTGCGGGAATAGTCTTGGCGAACCCTGAAAACCGATTATTCTGTTATTCAGTGAAATTTCTCTTCCCTGCAACCAATAATGAAGTCGAATATGAGGCTTTACTATCCGGATTGAATTTGGCTGAATCCATGAACGTGAAACACCTCAAAGTCTTTTCAGACTCCCAACTCCTCGTCAACCAGACAATGGTTCGTATGAAGTCAAAGAACCTCGGTTAACACCGTATCTATCCTTGGCGAAACGAAAGTTATCAAAATTCTCCGTCGACGTTGAACACATTCCCCGAACTCTTAATATTCAAGCCGACGCCTTGTCCCGACTAGCCTCGAGTACCGGGATGGAGAGCATGGAGTATGTCCAAGTCGGACAGCAAGAACAACCGTCGACCCTCCTTTCCGAAGTCGCGGTCATTAATCCGGTGATGTCACAAAAACCTCTGACTTGGATGGATCCCATTATTCGATATTTGAAACTGGGGCCTTACCTTCAGACCCTAAAGAAGCTCGGGCACTTCGGATTCGGGCACCTCGGTACACGTTGGACAACGGAACTTTGTTCAAGAGAGGATACTCTATTCCACTTTTAAAATGTCTAACTGAATCCGAAGCGCGTTATGTTCTCGAAGAAGTGCACGAAGGAGTTTGCGGAAGTCACCCCGGTGCCCAAGCTTTGTCTTATAAGATTTTGCGGCAAGGATACTATTGGTCTACTCTAAAAACCGATGCCACTGCATGGATCCGAAAATGTCCGAAGTGCCAACTATTTGCACCCAACATTCATCAATCCCCTGAAGAGCTTAAATCAATTTACAGTCCATGGCCTTTCGCCAAATGGGGGATCGACCTCGTAGGTCCCCTACCGACCGGAAAAAGAGGCGTCTGATTTGCCATTGTAGCGGTTGATTACTTCACCAAATGGGCTGAACCCGAACCATTAGCCACGATAACTGAATAGAAAGTTGTCGACTTTGTATGGAAGTCCATCATTTGCCACTTCGGAGTACCGAACTCCATAATCACCGACAACGGTCGACAACTCGAAGGCAAGCGGCTTGAGTCCCTTTGCGAAGAATATAATATCAAACACTTTTTCTCTTCGCCCTACCATCCGCAGTCTAACGGCCAAGTGGAAGCTGTTAATAAACTCATAAAGAATGGCCTCAAAACCCGACTTGATGTTGTCAAAGGGGCCTGGACTGAAGAATTGCCGCACGTCCTGTGGGCCTATCGAACAACTACCAGAACTTCCACCGGCGAGACTCCATTCTCACTCACTTACGGATCAGAAGCCGTGGTCCCAGTCGAGCTCGGTGAACCTACTTACCGAATTCAGCATTTCACCGAAGAGTCCAACTTGGACAACATGAAAGCTAATTTGGACTTGCTTGAAGAACATCGTGCCCGTGCCGAACTCAAGAACGCCGCTTACAAACATAGAAGCGAGAGGTATGTCAATTCTAAATTCAAGCCACGTTCATTCCGAGTTGGCGATCTAGTCCTCAAACGTGTAATGGGGCCTGACCCCGGTCCCCTTAGACCGACGTGGGATGGACCGTTCCAGATCATTGAAGTCCTACCCCATGGGGCCTACCGAATAGCTCATCCTGATGGAACTCCACATCAATATTCGTGGAATGCCGTTTTTCTAAAGAAGTTCTATCAATGAATGGTCCGAAGTCGGGTAGCCGATTCTCCTTTTGAACGGACCTTCCTTTTGCCTCTCCGAGGGAACGAAGTCACTCTTTTGATGTAATGAAAGTTCAAAGACTTTCACTTTTGAAATCCGAGCAACAGCTCGGTACCGATGTAAAATTTGAAACTCGGTTTTATTAATATTTTGTACCGATGTAAACATTACGACACTCGGTCTCGCTGATACCCCGTAATCTATCCAAACCCTACGCATGCTTTGGTTGGGGTTGAGGCTCGTCCACGTCACTTCAGCAAACATGATTTGACGGGTCTCGATAATCACCGAATATAAAATAGACAAATCGGTTGGGGCCATTCTATAATTGAACACTGACGATGTTCGGTGAACTCTATTTGTTTTACGTACGACTCAAAATGTGTTAAGTTTTGCGAATTCTTAATAAGTTCGCATACTGACTTACGCTAGTGGCCGAATTCGTTGAAAAAGATCAATGTGGAACTCGGAAATTATCTTTACAAGAAGACCACAACTCGGTTACTAATATAAATAAATTCGAGTTGGGGCAGCCCGTTTTAAATTCGTAACGAGTTCATTACACTTGGTCTAAAAATTGCTGACTATTGCACAGCAAAATAAATACGATGAAAAATAATGCAACGTTCATAATTTATATCATTAAGTCGGGAAGTTCCAAATTATATATTTCCTACTAAGGATGCCAACATACTGGCACCCCGGCTACATACTTTAAAAACAATAAACTGAAAACATGAAAGTAATAGCACTCATGAACTTCAGACGATATCATCCTTTTCTTCTACATCTCAGCCAACACCGCTGCCTTCGCCGACCTCCATCCTGGTAGATAGTTGCACCAAAATGGCTATCTCTTTTGCCTTGGCAGCATCTTTAATGGCCACGCCAGACACCGGGACGAGCTCCTCACGTGGATCCCTCACTTCATCTGGGTTGCCATCAGCAGGAGTTACCACTTTGATTATCTCAACCTCCCTGTCTGTCGACTTGGACTTCTCCTCGATGTAAGCCTCAACTTTACTCTGGATTTGCTCAGGAGTCATGTCGTCGAAGTTCTGTTCAACTTCCACGTCGGCAAGAGTTGTGACAAAGATGTGGGCCAGCTCCTTTCTTTTCTCTTTCTCCCCTTCTAAGATCATAATGACATAAGCACGTCGGAGGAGAGCCGCTCTGTCTTCAGAAAGTGGTGACAAGTCAGGATTCGCAGTCATCTCCTCAGCTCGGCAGAGCATCCATCCACAAAACTCCCGCTCATCTTCATCGGCTTCCATATGCATGGCTTTGACTTCCATGTCAAAGCCATATTTCTTGAGTTTGTGGAACAAGAAAAATCGCAGCTCGTCTATATCGTAATAGCCAGCAGTATATCTCTCTATCACCCAGCGGAGGTTCAGACAAGTATTCATTTCTATTTCGAGGTCAGGCCCACCGACCTCATCATCTCCACCGGCGTCATCGGCTTCTACCTCGACATCATCACCAGACTTCGGTTCCGCAATTGCCACGGTCTCTTTTCCAGCTCAGAAGCCGATCTCATACATGGTCTCGCCGTAAGAGGATTTTTCTTTTTCGAACTTTGCCATCTCGGCTTGATGGGCATCCCGCTGTCGGCCCACAAGTTCTCAGACCTCGGAACATTCTCTCCGAGTTGCGTCATGCTCAGCCTTTTCTTTCAGCAGCTTCTCCTCCATTTCCTCGGCCTTAGCTTCCAACGCCTAGGAATGCTGCTCAGCAAAGGCCAGGCGGGCTTTGAGTTCCTCCATTTCAGTGTGAAGAGATTTCTTCTCTTCAGATAATGCGGTCACCTCGTCCTGCACTGCCTTAAGCTGAGCATCTCGGTCAGAGATTTTTTCCTTCAACTCGGCCTCGACCCTTGCTGCCTCCTCCTTTAGAGACGCGATCATCACATCTCTCTCAGTCACAGTTTGTTTCTTCCCCTCCAACTGGGAAGCAATTCGGCTGTGGTCGTCTTCAGCCGCTACCAGGCTTACTAGAGCTCGGCCCAAACATGCCTTAGCGTAGCTCAACTTGTCAACACTTGACAAAGAAGAGACCCCCACTTCAGACTTGGGGTCCCACACCATTAAAGGCACGCGCGCAGCGCTCTCCGCGTTTTCCGGCATATCGATCCTCGAAGACATATGAGGAGATTTAACCGACTGAAAAGTGGTGAACCACTCCTCCACCACGCCCTCAGGCACTTTTACATTTGCAGCTTGTTCTTCATCAATGGACAAGAAAGACTTCTCAAATAATGGAGACTCATCAGTACCCCTTTCACCAGCTTTACGACCGGAGTCGTGTTTTTTCTTCGATCTTTTCTCTGTTCCAGAAGAAGGTCCTACGTCGGACATCTTTACCAACTTCCTCTTCTTCTTTCTCTCCAGTTGATTAGGCTCTACAGACTTCGGAGGAGAGGATGGTTTCTCCGGTTCTTCTCTCGGCACCTCGGTGTGCACGGGCTCAGCTGCAACTAACTCGGTTTCCATTACGTTTGGCTCAGGCTCAGCCTGATTGATTGCAGCAGCATTCACAACTTGTGTCACCTCGGTAGGCGCAACTTCTTGCAGAAGCTTCGGACTTTCTGGGACAGCAGCCGAAGTCGCACTTGACCCCGCTTCGGTCGACTTTTTGCCAGTAGTCTTTTGGCTGGCAGTTCTCTTCACCAAAGCACGAACCAGATCTCTTCTCATGATGTTGTTTAACCGCAGATCTCGAATTTTGCCAAATTTGGACTGTAAATCCTTGTTCGGATATTTACGCCTGAAGTCTTTGGCCTCTTTCACAGTTCGGTATCCCAAAAATCCGAGCAGTGGATAGTATACTGCATCAAAACATAAGACAAACAAAGTCACCAAATGTTATTTTACACGTGTTAAAGTATTGATAAAGCTATCGGATATCGAAATTCCCTTACCGGGATCAAACTTTGAAGTAGAAACTCTGGGAGATAGACCAGCAGCTTCGAGCTTCGGATCTACCACAAGCTTTTTATAGTCCCGAATATCTTTGCTCAAGCTAGCAAGCACAAGTAACTTCCCACCGAATTCTAGACTCAACTTCGGCTCCTTCTGCTTTGTCTTTTTTTCTACGAAGGGCAAAAGTTCCAACCTGTTAGTACACAGAACAAAACTGACATCAAAAAAATAAACAAGGATTAAATAATAAAATAAACTCACTTGCTCCGGAATGAATAAACATCGGAATCGTCATCTCATCAATCCGAGGTTCATGGAAAAAGTTTTCAGACTGCCATTCTCCTCCAATCCATAGCCACTCTTCCTGGAAACCATGAAGAGTGTCTGGAATGTCGGTTATTATCTCACCGACCTGGAGACCATGCTGTGGTTTCGCTCCAGCAAAGAAACAACACGAGGACTCTGCCACTCTCCTCTTCGGACTCTTCCTAAAAGCAAATATGCTCCTTATCTCGTCACATGATGGCAGACCCTCACCCCTCTCGTGTAATAACACCATTAGCCCAATTATCTTCTTCCAACTGTTAGGAGTAATTTGGCACAATGGTAACCCCCAACTTCAGAGGTACTCCGTAATTAAATTCAGTAAACGGAATCTCAGTCCCGACCTCAAGCTCTCCGCAAAGACTCCGACACAACCCGGAGGAGGGCTAGTTATCCTTTCCCCCGGGTAAGGTGCAAAAATCTTCACCGAAGGCGGAATCCGTACTTGCTCTCGAAGCATCACCACATCGGCATCGGTCAGAATACTTGGCTCGCCCTCAAAATCGACTGCGGGATCAGGCCATTTCCTCACCGGCCTCCTCCAGTGAGGCGCCTTAATATCAACCGCATTTTTCTCGACCAAACAGTCGCCATCCTCATCGTTCGACTTAATATCTAAGTGACTCACTAATATTGGGTCCCACCAATGATACTCGAATGCCAATTCAACAAATTCTGAGTCATGGTACACCTCCAACGGAACCGACCCTGTGCTAGAAGAACTTGCTACAGCCTTACCCTTCCCCTTCGACGCCATCGAATAAAAAAAGAATACAAAATGAAGAAGCGAATAAAAATTGAAGATGAAACTTACCAAGGAATCTGCAAACAAATAGCGCACAAGGGATGGGTCTCAAGTTTGCAAGGAAAATTCGATAACAAGATTACTGTTTGCAAGAACTCAAGGATTAAAGCGAAAGTGAAGAAAAGTCGATTAAAAATCTCGGTGCCCTATTTATAAGCCCTAATTTCTGACCGTTAGAATTCTCAATCGACGGCATGTGTAATCGACATGACCTTTCCTCCCCAAACGGTGCAACCAAGTGGTCGTTATTTTATTAAAGTAGCCGTTACTGTACTTAAGACCATTACGGCGTGACTCTTCACGCTATACATTTAATGTGTCCGACTGTTACGTTTCTTCAAGTCATCTTAAACACCGTCCACGACCTGCCGAAATTCTACCAAGTGTTTTCACCTCGGAAACCGGTTCTCACTTCGGAACAAGACGATCCACTTCGGTCACCTTGCATACATCAGCACATCTAGGACGGGTGTTTCCAGACTCCAATTTTCTACCGATTCGAAGCTTCTAGTTATTTTACAATACCGACGACCATCACACCGTATGCCCGCCGATATTGGGGGCCTCTCTGTTATCATCCGACTCGGTAAAACACTATTAAGGGCCTTGAACAGCGTCTTAAGCAAATTTAACTCCAACACCGACGTGACCCAAGGTCACCCCGGTTCGCACGACAAACCGGTACAACCACAAAAGACCGAAGTGATCATTATCAGCCGAGGTCATCCCAAACCGCGATCAACGCAAACCGAGGTCGTTACCTCCTAAGCAGGTGACAAGGCGCCTACACGCCCTTCTCACAAACTACGAGATCTGCTATCATTCAAGCGGGGCCCACTAATCCTACGGCCCATCAAAAAGTAGCTTTTTGGAAAAAGCAATGCACGGATCCCGATATGTGTATCAAAAAAGTTACTATAAATAGCAAACTGATAATACTTGTACGGGATTTGATTTTTCTTCCCGAACCAAACTTCTTGATTATTAAACACGAAACAGCTCATAGAAGCTTTTCACCTCGATTCACCTCGGACCGGGGCTAGTGTTGAGTAATTCATACATACTTTACATTCGAATCATTCATGATCATTAACTAAACAAAGCATTAGAACATCGTTAAGAACCACATAACAACAGAACTCACAGGCAAATTAGAGCCAGACCATGTATCCAACTGACCAGAAGTAAGAACTTTGGTCATAGCATCTAAATCAACGTCAGTGAGGGAAGAGTTATCAAGATTAGAGGGCAAACCAAGATGAACATTAAACAAGGCAGGAGACACATCAATCACACAGTTTCGAAGAAAAAGCTTGTGAAAATGAGGGCTATCAGAATCAAACACTGCAGGGGTGAGATTAGCATAGAACTCTTTGACAACTTGCCCACAGAAAGGCTGAAGATTAGACACGGTTTTAGACAAACCGACAGAGTCAATCAAACGAAGAATGCCAAGATCAGCAAACTTACCAGCTTCCACAACACGTTCGGACCAGAACCCATAAGATCCAAAACTAACAAAGCGCTCATGAGCCGCCTCTGTATAGAACCGATTGGTGAAGGTGTTCTCAAGGTCATAAGCATCGTCTTCAGGTTCAGGTGGAACACAATGGATTCTTTGCCGCGGCGACGAGTGGAACGACATACTGTAATCTTTGATGGAGGCAATGGCTGATCAGAATGAACTTCTACTAGAGTTGTTGTTGTGTCCTCCTTTTCTTCTTCGGTTGTCTTGGTAGTAGACTTGGACGCAGTCTTGGTCGCAGACTTGCTCGCAGACGTTTGAACAGCAGACGACTCCCCCTGAGTCGGAGCCTCTGGGACGACATCGAACCCTGACAGACCAGGTACGCCTGTGGCAAGTGGAGAGATCTCAAAATTCTTTTCGGATTTGGACGGAGAACCAGACGTGGTTGCTGACAAGGAAACAGACTTTTCGGCCGGTGGCGACTCGTGAGATGGAGAATTTGCCGGCGGAGGAGAGGGCTCACGGACAGAACTAGCAGAGAGAGAGACGACGGCGCTTCAACCTCTTTTCTTTGTGTTTCTTGAGCCTCTTTTTCGACTTGTCCTTACTTCCAGCCATGGGAGAAGAACGGCGATTGAGTTTAGAGAGAATAGGGTTTGGTTTGAAACGGAGAGAAGGAGAGAATAAGATAATGTCAGTTGAAGAGGAAGAAATGATTAAAAGGTGGAGAATCATTATGGATATAAAGACGTTCTGACATAGATAACTGCAAAAGGGGCAGTTTTCGAGTTTCTAAGTGAGGAGAGAGAAAGAGACGTTGCAAACTTGGGCGGTTAATAGCAAGAAACTGATCCCTCCAAATCCAAAATCCAAACACAATAGAACTCCTCACACAAATAACTGCTCACATTATTTCGAAACTTAGGAAAGAAATCCGATTTTATTCCCAGGTATATATTCTCCACAAAATTTAGACTCAAATATATCATGTTCTAGAAGGAATCATATGCAAATATGCCTAAAAGAAAGGAATGAAAATCTCACACAAAATACACTAGATTCAAAAAATCTTTTCCTTCTCAACTTAGACAAAATTGATGAAAATAGCCCGAGATCAACTTTGATATTCAGACTTCCCAAGGAACATACGATAAACGGATATATGTATATACACAAGGTAGTGCAAACCACAACTTCAGTTTTTGCAAGAACACATGCCTTATTATTCATAGTGCGTTTCACTTAGTAACAATCGCTGCAATAGTGAAAGTCAACCCCACTACATTGCACCATGATTTTAAGCAAGGATCCTACATGTTTTTTTTTTTTTTTTTAATCAGCACTACGGTTTTTATGTGGGTGGCCACCTTATTACTCCGAGTAAGAACACCACATAGTAATATGCAATGTGTGTCACTAGCTTACGCCCTTTCTCAACATTTTCTGTCCCAGACGCTCTTTTCACAGTCGATCCCATATTGGGAAATGAACCATGTGCTAGCTATCGCTCTAGATCATTTATGAGAAGGCAGCTCTTTGTGACAAAAACCAAAAAAATACAGAAAATAAGTATGTTCCTCGGTATTGTAAGAACACGTAGTCAATCTTTAGACAATCAACACCTCTCAAGTTTTCAGAAGAGTTAGAACTTCAATCAAGAATCCAGTGGCGCAGAGAATGCGAAATGCAAAATATGCCTAATGCAAAATACCCTATATACTTACACACAATGCAATAGATAATTACTAATAATATACAATACAATATAATATAATGCAAGATCACACAAGCATTCAGAATGAGTAGATCCCTAAGGATGTCCTTAGAGAAATGAACCTTTGAGAATCCAGTGCTTTAGTGAATATGTCAGCCAAGTGGTTTTGCGTAGAAACATACTCAAGGATAATCACATCATTCTCGACTAAATCTCTAATAAAGTGATACCGAATATCTATGTGTTTAGTCCTAGAGTGTTGAACCGGATTTTTTGAGATGTTAATTGCGCTGGTATTATCACAGAAAAGGTTCACGGTTCTTACCTCAAGACCAAACTCAATCATCGTTTGCTTCATCCACATGAGCTGAGAGCAGTAGCTTCCAGCAGATATGTATTCGGCTTCAGCTGTCGAGAGTGTTGCGCAATTTTGCTTCTTACTAAGCCAGGAGATGAGATTATTGCCAATGTAGAAACAACCACCAGAGGTACTACGTCGATCATCGACGTTCCCAGCCCAATCTGCATCACTATAACCTGCAAAACTAGAAGATGTGTCTCGTGAGTACAAAATAACCAAGTCAGATGTACCATGCATATACTTGATGATGTGCTTCATCTCCTTCAAGTGCGATTCTTTAGGATTAGCTTGGTACCGAGCACACGTCCCTACACTGAAACACAGGTCAGGTCTACTGGC
>CACSLK010003174.1:11037786-11053718 GCA_902706635.1 Striga hermonthica
AACAACATAATATTCCCCTTTTTTCAACTATCTTTCTACCCAAAATGAATTGTAATGAGATTAAAATTTCTAAAATCAATGGGTATGAAAATGGAACAGAGCTAAGAAGAGGGCCATGGACCCTTGAAGAGGACAATCTTCTCATTCAGTACATAACTTGCCATGGTGAAGGCAAATGGAACACTCTTGCCAAATTTGCAGGTCTTTTTTCCTTTTTTTCTTATTTTTCACACACACACACACACCAAAAAATAAATACAAATAACCAACAGAGGTTGGCTCAAGTGGTAAGCAGATTGATGTCGCTTAAGCAAGGTCTCGGGTTCGAGTCCTTGTTGACGCAGAAAACCCTTGTTGGGAGACTCACCCACCACTGTCAGGTGTGCGACCCGAGTCAACCAACGGATTAGTCGGGGCATAGCTCCATCGTGGCTGTCTACAAAAAAATAATAATAATAATAATCATAATAATAATAATAATAATTATAACACTGATTTAGTAGTATTTTTAGGTTTTAATTTGTTTGTCTGAAACAGGGCTGAACAGAACAGGGAAAAGTTGTAGGCTGAGGTGGCTGAATTATTTGAAGCCCGACATCAAACGTGGCAATTTAACTCCTCATGAGCAACTCTTGATTCTTGAACTCCATTCAAAATTGGGAAACAGGTGATCTACTACTACTGTTACTAATAATAATAATAATAATAATAATAATAATAATAATAATAATAATAATAATAATAATAATAATAATAATAATAATAATAATAACAACCGTTCGAATTTGCAGGTGGTCTAAGATTGCGCAGCACTTACCAGGGCGGACGGACAACGAAATAAAGAACTACTGGAGAACACGCGTGCAGAAACAGGCACGACAGCTGAAAATCGACTCCAACAGCAAGAAGTTTCTAGAAGCTATAAAGAACTACTGGATGCCAAGGCTGCTCGAAAAGATCGAACAAAATTCATCCCTCTCCGCATCATCCTCGTCCTCAATCGATACAAGTACAACAACCAGTTTTACGGCCCCTTCAATAGACTTACCCCCAAAACCGAAACCGGCGGGCAACAATAGTAACTCATCCATGAGAATACCGGAGATTTTAACCCCAAGGGCCTACGGTAAAATATTCCATGCATGCTCACATGAGTACTGTTACCACGTGGACATGCCAAGCTCTCATGACATGGCAGGGCTGGTCGGTGATTCGGCAAGTGATTGCCACGTGGCGGAGATGGATTGGTTCCAGGAGGACTTCGGGGGCTCTTTTTGGGACACGGATGATGAGTTGTGGCAATTAAGGAAGTTGGAAGATGATTTTGTGGTGTAGACTGTGTAGAGTGGATGTGTACTGTACAAATCAAGAATGACGAAACTGCCCCCCAGATGTTTACCACAAATAATTACTTTTGAAAATTATAAATATCCTGTTGGAAAAAAAAAGAGATATTTGTAATTTTCAAGAATAATACTACTTTTTTTTTTTTTGTTTTGGTTTACTTAGGCTATACTTAAGGGTGTTTCTTGTAATTAGCCGTAAAAAATTAAGGTGTAGTAGCCATTGTAGGTATCTATCTATCTAATTTTTATTATTAGGATGTAATTAATAATGGTTTTTCATTAGAGATTTTGTTATGGTTGGTCACTATATGGAGAACTTGTGTAAGTGTCAACTCATCAATCATATCCAACTGAGTACACAGAATTAATTTCAATTGGTATGGAGTCCCATGTTTTTCGCGTTACCAATGTTTAAATTAATCATCAAGTTGGCCCTATATGTATTAACCCGAATATCCCGTCTTACTAAATACCGTCCACCTTTACTACTTCTCCCACCTCTTAAAGACCATTTTGTTATCCTCCTTTTTTTTTTTTTAAAAAAAAAAAGAATGTTTTGTAGATAATTTTAAACTTTTATTTCGTCTGTGACGCCGGTCGGCTGTCCAAACCGGCCGATTATGGAGTGGTCGGCTGCTGATCGGGACCGACTCTCACCCAGCCGGCCCAAGGGTTGCTGCCGCTCCCTAGCACTACAAAAAAATATTATATTTCAACGGAAAATATTACGATAATATATTCTAATAGAAATTCCAACGGATATTCCAATGGTATAGCTTCCGTTGGAATGGTTCCAACGAAAATTCCAGAGGCAATATTCTGTTGGAATGTGTTTTTCATTGAAATTTTAGATGAAATTTGATGATTCCAACGGCTATATTTCCAACGACTTTTTAAGTAGGAATTTCCGTTGCAATATGCAAATCCCGTTTGAATTTTTATTTCCACCCCCGTTAGAAAATCCACCGTTGAAATCGTCAAAATCCAATAGAAATTCTAATGGAAAACCTTTTCCAACGAAATACTTTTGTTGGAATTTCCATTTGAATCCATTGAAAAATTCTAACGAAATAATAGTATTGAATTATCCGTTGGAATTGCCGTTGGAATAATTCTTTTGGAGAGATTTTTGTTGGAATTTCATCATTTTCTTGTAGTGTAGGTTGCCGCCGTAGTCGGACGGCCAGAACCAAGGCCGCCTTCTTCAATGGCCGATCGACTTTTTTTAAAAAAAAAAATAGTAGTAATAGTTTAAGTATTTTAAAATTATAATTGGATTTAATTTCTTTGATTTAGGTAGTTTTTATTAAATATGTTACTCATTAATAAATATGTTAGTTATAAATAATATATCATACATATTAGTGAAAATATAATTACTAATCTTATATAAGTTGAAAAAATTAATATTTTTTAATCAACTAGTTTTTATTATTATATAATCAAAAAGGTGCAATTATATTAATCATGTTTTTACAAATAATTACTAAATTGACTTTTAATACTTTTTAAGAAAATAATTACTTGTAATATTTAATAATGTATTTTAGAAAATAATAATATTAATTTTAATTAATTTGCATAAATATTATTAATAATAATTGTAATTATTTTATTATAAATAATAAAATATTTGAATTTTAGTTTACTAATTATTAGTCAAAATTGTTGATTTAGTGCGGGTACAGTCTATCGGACGAGCACGAGGTCCCTATGCGCGCCAATACCGATTATGTAAGTCGATCACTGAATTTTAGTTAATGTTCTTTCATTACAATATTTTTTCATATATATGTGCTCATATATTTTAATTCTTATATTTTTGTGTAGTGGCTTCGCCGCCTATTTGATGCCTCGTCAGACATACAACTAGAATTCACGAGGTTAATCCTGAATTGACGGTGCCTTTTGTAAATAAATTTGCTCAAATTAAGTTGGATTGGGACAGAGCGGCTGACTGATGTAATGAATTGACGGCTCCTTTTGTAGCCGAATTCTGTCGGCCGACTTCCTCACAGGACGCCAAATTCCCCAACGGCCCCTTCGCCCGAGAGTCCGATGTCTTCCTCGGCATGGACTCCGACAAATTTCATTAACTTTTAACAATATAAAAAATAATATTTGTAATTATTGTCTACCAACAAAAATATACATTAAATAATATAGCGATTTATAATTATATATAAAATAATAGTTTTTCTAGAAATAAAAAATTATTTCTCATACTAATTAAATTCTAATAATATATAAAATAATTTTACAATATAATCAATTGTAATTTATAATATAATAATTTTAAGTTCCAACATAATAATAATAATAATAAATTTTATAAGATAATCAATTCAAATTTATAACATAATAATTTCTAAGTTCCAACATAATAATAAATTTTAATTTATAACACAATAATTTCTAAATTCTAACATAATTTCTATAATAAAGAAAAATTTGAACCTATGTGCACCGTAATGACGTTCCATCTCGAAACTAAATGGTGATGAGAGTAGTATTTCACTGGACTTATAAACTAGACTCATTTTTCTATAAAATTAATGTGGGACAAGTCATAAGTGATATTCCAGCAATATTCAACACCAACTATGTTGCGCCTTAGATTTACGAACCATATTTGTGCTACTTTTCGATTTTTTTTTTTTTTTTTATCACGATAAGCCATGAGATGTTTAGTTGCATTCTTAGACATATATTATGATGAATTATATTTGCCAAATAACTACTAATTTGTCTTTAAGAAAAAACATATTTGTGTATCGAAAATTTGGTGATGATTAATGTTGAGTGGTCAATTATTGATGAGTGTTTTGATACATATATTAGATCAATTAAACTTGAGGCTTAATATATATAATATATTAAAGTGAAGTAGCTGGAAAATTGCCGTTTTCCCACCCATTTCACATTATTATTTTTAATTAACCTATGCATATTACTTTAATTCTACACATTTGTTATTTCTAATTATCCTAGGCAAGTCACTTTAATTCTACACATAAATTGTATCTAATTATTGGATATTGTTATTTTTAATTAATGGTAAACAAAGTTTGTTCTTAAATTGAGAAAATGACAATTTGTGTAATGAAATGTGATTACCTATGCAAACTAATTTTATTCTTCATAATATTGACAAACACACAACTATGGATCATGTGTTTTTCTTTTACATTAACTAACGCAAAAGCAAAACATATTTAATAAATTTCAAGTAAGATTTATATGAATTTTTATCATATGTTGCCCCAAAATTTGAGTAAAAAAGTCAAAACTCAAATTCATGGGAATTTTAATGCTAATAAGACAATAATTGAAATATGAGAAAACCACAACCAACAAACATATTTTTTAATATACAATGAATAGACTAGAAAGAATTCAGTTTTATTGACTTTAAAATTTATCTGGAATTAAAAATAATAAATATGCATAAAAAGTATAAAATAAAAAAAAAAAATTGTATACAAGTGACTGAAGCTAACTCTTAGCAATAAAAAAAAATAAAAAAAAAAATAAATAAAAATTGTGAGTTCTAATTAATAATTATCCTTGGGGGAATGTTGAATATCTTGGATTTTGTTTATGCTAATTTCTACATATCTTATTGCAACTAATCTATATATATATATATATATATATATATATATATATATATATATATATATATAATTGTAGGCTATTCATTATTACAAAAGTAAAATTTTCCCGCCCAATTTTTTTAGTTTTTTTTTAGTAAGTTTTAATTTTCTTTTGTTTTTGTTTATGGTTATATCATTAAATTTGTAATAAATACTATAATATTCATAAAATTGTAACGGTTATGTTTTAAAAATAAACTTAAGCATGTGATTTGTTATTTTGATAAATAAGTAATATTATATATTGGTATAATCGTACAATATGACTATTATGTATCTTTTATTTGGTTAAAAAATAAATTTAATTTTAGACTTCATATTATTCATACTTGATTTTAATCATCTTGGATAGTACAATCGAGTTTCAAGATAACTATTCAGAAGTAATATAAATTTCAAATTTGTCTTATTAAATAAATTATAAAAACAAGTCGTAATCCTATTAATTATTTTGCATTTTCCTATTTAAAGGGATTCCTTTATTATTTCTATGCGATTCTATATCTTAAAAAAATTAATTTAAATTTTCAGCTTAGCAATGTAGATTTTATATTAACTTTTATCAGTTATTTTACTTTTTTTTAGTTTTTATTTTAAAATAAATTTTTAAGTGTTGATATGGACACAAATTCTACAAAGTAGTATATTAATGAATGCAATGGTTTTCTAATTGTGTTGTCATCTAAGTGCTAAAAAACTTTGTGTCTTACAAGTTAGTTGAGATATTTTATAATGACCAAATTTATTGTAATAAAAGTACTAACGTATATGTATCAAAATTATAAGTGAAAATTTATTAGATGAAATAATCCAAATTGTACATGTAATTAATTTTATTATTAATACAATTAAAACCATAAATATCTTAAAAAGATTAGCATTTACTATAAAATAAATTTATTGTCCATTTGAAATTTATATTATTATTTTTACTTTGTGATACTTTTATGATTAGTATCATTATGATACTCAAAGTATATATAAAATTATATTATTTATTATATTCATATAATAATGAGCATATGATAAATTCCTCGTGATACCTTTTTATTGAAATCTAAAATTTCAGCTAAGAGTAAGTAATATAACAATGAAATTATAATTATGATAAACATTATTAATTTAATTTTTATTTTAATTGTTATTTTTAAATAAAATAATTACATTATTGTATATGTAAATTGCGCATGTGCACCGGATAACAACTAGTATTTAGAAAAACAAACTGCCAATTACTAAAGTTTATAATTAATGTCAACTTTTCTATTAATTATCCTCAACAGACCCTTCACTAGATTTATTAAATTCATGCATTTTGGCATTTTCTTATGTAAAGCCAAGTTTAATAATATTTTTATGCACACTATTTGGAGAAAACATTTCAAGTTGAATTAAAAAATCAATATGGTATCCACATGCAATATAATAAATAAATATTTTTATAATGTTTTTAATTTAATTTGTATCTATACTTCATATATATAGATAAAATTTTAAATTTGATACGTCAATTTATGATTTTACGGTATAACATACAGAGGTTTAATGTTAGAGATAATTAGTATTATGTCATATAGCATACTAATTTCTGAGTTCAAACATAATAATAAAATTCTATATGATAACCAATTAAAATTTATAATATAATAATTCTAAATTCTAGCTAAAAGATAATAAATTATAACATAATAATATATAAATTATAACATAATTTTTATAATAACAAAAATTTGATCATATAAAAAAATTATGGTCGGCTGGCAAAACCGGCAGGGCATGGGGCGGCCTACCAGCAAAATCGGTCGTGCACGGTGCAGCTAGCCGGTAAAACCAGCCGTGCACGGAGCGACCAACCGGCAAAACCTCCCGTGCACGGTGCGACTGGCACTACAAGAAAATGATGAAATTCCAACGGAAATCTATTTCAAAAGAATTATTCAAACAGCAATTCCAACGGATATTTCAATACTATTTTTTTCCGTTGGAATTTTTCAATGGATTTCCAACGAAAATATTCCGTTGGAATGAGTTTTCCATTGGAATTTCCGTTGGATTTTGACGATTCCAACGGTGGATTTTTCAACGGGGGTGAAAATAAAAATTCCAACAGAATTTGCATATTCCAACGGAAATTCCTACGGTAAAAAGCCGTTGGAAATATAGCCGTTGGAATTATCAAATTCCATCAAAAATTCAAATGAAAAACACATTCCAACGGAATATTTCCGTTGGAACTATTCCAACGGAATCTATACTATTGGAATATCCGTTGGAATTTCCATTGGAATATACTATCATAGGATTTTCTGTTGAAATATAACAATTATTTTGTAGTGTGGCCGACGAGAGGATTTTTTTTTTTTTTTACTTTTAAAAAAAAAGTGCATGTTAGTAAAAGGGTCGCGATGTAGTAATTATTTAGGATTTGTCCATGCTTTAATGCACAGAAAACCTGTTGGAGATACTCCTCAGTCAGCCCATGCACACGTCCAACCCAGCCATGCACAGCCAAAAGCAGGTCTTGTCCATTTAGAGCCCAATGCATATATATCTTCTTCACAGCCCAAGTGCATGCTGGCCCAACTAATCAGTCCACAAGAGATGGAAGCTGCAACACGTGCTAGCTGTGCACCTGTGACAGAGTTTGTTACACATAAGACAAACTCAACGGCTATGTGCAGAGATGATGTACCATGTTCCATCTCCACCTTTGATCTTGACAGCATTGGATAGAGATATGTAGGGCTAGGATTATTTCATGTACTAGTTAATCCCTATCCATCTCAGACTAGGTTTTTGTGCATATAAATATGTAAGACATGTCGCAGCTCATGTGTGTGTAAAGAAAGCTCAAATACATATCAGCCATGGTGAATGCATTTTTCTTGTTCTTCAATCTTTTAGTTTTCTATCATGGTATCAGAGCAGGCTTAGCCTGCTGCTGATTACCCCACCTTTTTATTTAAGCTCCTCGGATGTCAGATACAAGCTCCAACATGTCTGGCTCCGGGGGACAAACACCAAACACACCCCTTCAAGTCATTTATCCCCAGAATCAACTCTTAACCACAAAGCTTGATGAAAACAATTATCTCATCTGGAAACAACAAGCTCTAGTCACTATTAGAGGTTATGGTCTTGAGCATTATCTCCTTGGTGGACAAGAACCACCTCAGTTCATACAGCAGCAGGGGTCTCAAGTGATCAATCCTGAGTACATCACTTACCAGAGGCAAGACCAAATCCTTGCTTCATGGCTGTTGTCTTCCCTTTCAGAAAGCCTTCTTGTTCAAATGGTGGGGCTTCAAACCTCTCAAGAAATCTGGAATGCTCTGTCCACCAACTTCACAAGCCAATCCCTAGCCAAGCAAATGCAGTTCAAACTGCAACTTCAAACAATGAAAAAAGGTAACTTGAGCATGAGGGAGTTTCTTAACAAAATGAAGGGGTGTTTTGACATGTTAGCATCTGTGGGAGCAAAAGTCAGTGAAAAAGATCAAATCTTGCACATAATCTCAGCTTTAGGCAGTGAATATGATCCTATGATGATCACTGTCACTTCAAGAATTGATACTTGGTCTGTGATGGATGTACAAGCTCTCCTTCTTAGCTATGAGTCTAGACTTGAGGCTGCCACCACTTCCAACAACAACAGCAATGTCAACACTGATGGTTCTCAACCCTCTCTCAACTTAGCCACTCAAGGAAATCAAAGAGAAAACTGGAATAACAACAACAATCAAGGAAGAGGAAGAAGTGGTTTTAGAGGGAGAGGCAGATCAAGAGGTGGTTTTAGAGGAAGAGGAGGCCGTTTTCAAGGAGGCAGAGCTGTTTGTCAAGTATGCTGGGTCACAGGACACACTGCTGATAGGTGTTGGTATAGATATGATTCCAACTTTGTGCCTTCAAGTCAGCAAAACACTTCATCCTCTCAAAATCAAGGCAGTGGCTTTACTAATCCCAACAGTAATTCAGCTCTTCATTTAGCTCAACTACCATCACCTTCACCTAGCATCTCCTCAGAAAGCAATATGGAGTCCTTGTGGTATCCAGATTCAGGAGCTACAAACCACATTTCCAATGACTTAAGCAACTTGTCAAATGCTGCAGAATATCAAGGGCTGAACAGACTTCACATGAGAAATGGTGTTGGTGAGTCTATTTTTCATATTGGTTCAGCTCAACTTACATCTACTCAATCCTCTAAAGTTTTTAAGTTGAATAAACTTCTTCATGTTCCTTCTATCACCAAAAATCTCCTTAGTGTTTCTGAGTTTGCCACTGATAATAATGTGTTCTTTGAATTTCATCCTAACTCTTGTCTTGTTAAGGACCAGGTTACTCACCAAATTCTTCTCAAGGGAACTCTTAAAGGAGGTCTCTATCAATTCCATCTTACCAGTCACAAGGGTCCTCAGTCCAATGTCACCTTAAATCACTCAAACAACCTCCAACCTAGCATCCATGCAGTTTCAGCTGTTTTTCATTCCAAGAAATGTGGCCTTGATCTATGGCACAAGAGATTAGGACATTCCTCATATGACATTGTAATAAGAGCTTTAAAAGATTATAATATTCCCTTTGAGATGAATGATATGAATGATCCTTGTTCTTCTTGTATGTTGGCAAAAGCTCACAGACTTCCTTATGCTCAATCTGAGACTATATATTCTGCTCCTCTTGAACTTGTTCACTCAGATTTGTGGGGTCCCTCTCCTGTTAAATCCAGAAATGGCTATCTATATTATGTTACTTATATTGATCATCATAGCAGATTCACTTGGCTCTATCTTCTTAAAAACAAGTCTGATACTTACAATGCCTTTCTTCATTTTAAGAAACTTGCTGAAAACCAACTCAATAGTAAGATTAAATCTGTTCAAACTGACTGGGGGGAGAATTTAGAGCTTTGAGTAAGTTCTTTCTTGATAATGGAATTCATCACAAACTTTCTTGTCCTCATACTCCTCAGCAAAATGGCTTAGCTGAGAGAAAACATAGACATGTAGTAGAAATGGGGTTGTCTTTGCTTGCTCAGTCTTCTCTTCCCATGGTTTTCTGGGATGATGCTTTTGTCACATCTTGCTACTTGATAAATCGTGTTCCTACCAAACTTCTTCATCACAAAACACCTTTGGAAATTCTTTATGGTCACAAACCAAATCTTCACATGCTTAAAGCTTTTGGATGCCTATGTTATCCTCTCATTAGACCTTATAACAAAAATAAACTTGAGTTCAGATCCACTCATGGTACTTTTGTTGGCTACAGTCCTCACCACAAGGGCTATAAGGTCCTTTTGCCAAATGGGAAAATCATTATTACTAGAGATATTACCTTCAATGAGAACATTTTTCCATATAAGCAGAAACTTCATGTGCCATCCAATGATCATATTTCTTCTACTCAACCCACTTCAAATGCTGCTCCTTGTGTTATTGACTTTTCTCACTCATATCATCAAACACCAACTTCAGCTTCCCACAGTAATCAACAATCACCTCAGTCCATCTCCTCAACACCTTAGACATCATCTAGTCAATCTGATCATGCCTCAAAACACACTCACTCTAATTCCACCATACCCTTGTATGTTGAGCTGCCTTTATTAGAAAATAGATCTGATCAACACAATTTTCCTGTGCATAACACTGGTGCTACTAATCAATCTCTTCATCCTATGGTTACCAGGTCAAAGAGAGGCATTTTTAAGCCAAAAGCTTACAGCTCAACATTTGAACCACAAGAGCCAAAATCCATGGTTGAAGCACTTCAGAACCCATGCTGGCATGCTGCAATGAAAGAGGAGTTCTCAGCCTTGCTTCAGAACAATACTTGGAATTTAGTTCCTGCACCTATTGGTTCTAATATATTAGGAAGCAGATGGGTTTTCAAACTCAAGAAGAATCCTGATAATAGTATCAGTAAGTACAAGGCTAGGTTGGTTGCTCAAGGGTACTCTCAAACTGCTGGTTTTGATTTCAAGGAGACCTTTAGTCCTGTGGTAAAACCTACTACTATAAGGATTCTTCTCACTCTTGCTGTAAGTTTTGGATGGACCATGAAGCAGTTGGATGTTAGCAATGCTTTTCTACATGGTGACCTTGAAGAAATTGTTTACATGAAGCAGCCACCTGGATTTGAATCTTCTGTTTCTGTTGGTCAGCCTTTGGTGTGTAAGTTGACCAAGGCTATTTATGGCCTAAAACAAGCCTCCAGGGCATGGTTCATTAAAATTAAAAAGGCTCTTTTTAATCTTGGCTTTCAGAACTCAGTAGCTGACTCATCTTTATTTTTCAAGACAGCAAGTGAAGTGAAGATTTTTATGCTCATCTATGTAGATGACATTATAATCACTGGGAATGATAGTGCAGCAATTCAAGTAACCATTGAGAGTTTGAAGAGGTCCTTTCCTATCAAAGATTTGGGGACTTTACATCACTTTCTTGGGATTCAAGTTAATTACACATCTCAAGGTATTCATCTTTGCCAGCACAAATACATTTCTGATTTGCTTGACAGGGCTAAAATGCAGCATGCTAAGGGTTGTCCTACTCATATGGTCTCTTTAATTAGACTATCTAAGCATCAAGGTGATCCTGTCACTGATGACAAGCTTTATAGGAGCATAGTTGGGGCTCTGCAGTATTTGACCATCACTAGGCCTGAGATTTCTTTTGCTGTGAATAAAGTTAGTCAATTTATGTCTTGTCCTCTTGATCCTCATTGGAAGTGTGTTAAAAGAATTCTCAGATATTTGAAGTCTACTCAGCATTATGGTTTGCATATCACAAGAGGCCAGACATTGAAGATAGTGGGATTTTCAGATGCTGATTGGGCTTGTGATATAGATGACAAAAAATCTGTCACTGGTTCATGTGTTTTTCTTGGAGGAAACCTTGTTGCTTGGAGTTCTAAGAAACAAAATGCCATTTCCAGATCAAGCACTGAAGCTGAGTATCGAAGTTTAGCTCACACAACAGCTGAAATTAGTTGGATACAGTCTCTTTTACATGAGATAGGCATGGTTGTTGAGCAAACTCCTATCATTTGGGTTGATAATTTGGGAGCTATAGCTTTGGCTTCTAATCCTGTGCTTCATGCTCGAACTAAGCACATTGAATTAGACATACACTTTGTAAGAAATAAAATTGCCAAGAGACAGGTGACTGTTCAACATGTTCCTTCTTGTGATCAGCTTGCAGACTTGTTTACTAAACCCTTAAGCTTACAATTCTTCACTCGGCTTCGAAGTTCTCTTGGAGTTTGGGATCTCACCTCGCTTGAATTGAGGGGGGATGTTGGAGATACTCCTCAGTCAGCCCATGCACACGTCCAACCCAGCCATGCACAGCCAAAAGCAGGTCTTGTCCATTTAGAGCCCAATGCAGATATATCTTCTTCACAGCCCAAGTGCATGCTGGCCCAACTAATCAGTCCACAAGAGATGGAAGCTGCAACACGTGCTAGTTGTGCACCTGTGACAGAGTTTGTTACACATAAGACAAACTCAACGGCTATGTGCAGAGATGATGTACCATGTTCCATCTCCACCTTTGATCTTGACAGCATTGGATAGAGATATGTAGGGCTAGGATTATTTCATGTACTAGTTAATCCCTATCCATCTCAGACTAGGTTTTTGTGCATATAAATATGTAAGACATGCCGCAGCTCATGTGTGTGTAAAGAAAGCTCAAATACATATCAGCCATGGTGAATGCATTTTTCTTGTTCTTCAATCTTTTAGTTTTCTATCAAAACCTCCACAAGATCCTCCTTCAGTCGTTTTAATAAAACTCTGGTAGTTGTAATTATTTAGGATTTCGTGGATATAAAATATTTCATTTCATATGTATTTCAACTTAAAATTCGAACTCCATTATTCTTAATATTATCAATATAATTATATAATATCCGTCAATCATTTTTACAACACATCACGATCAATTTTAATTTATTTTCACTCACTCACATAATTTTAACTAATCGTTACTTCAAATCATTTCTCTCATACTTTTATATCTAATCAGTTTTATAATTATTTTAATAAAAACTCAAAATTTCACTAACAAGTAACAACTATTCATATCTGGTAGGGATATTAGAACCGATTCGGCCTAACGCAACTCGATCGACCCTCGACCCTAACACCCTCACCCTTACACCCTCGACCCTAACACCCTCGACCCTAACACCCTCGCCTCTAACACCCTCGCCCTTATACCCTCGACCCTAACACCCTCGCCCTTACATCCTCGACCCTAACACCCTCGACCCTAACAACCTCGCCCCTAACACCCTCGACCCCAACACTCTCGCCCTAGCACCCTCGACCATAACACCCTCGCCCCTAGCACCCTCGCCCTTATACCCTCGCCCCTAACACCCTCGCCCTTATACCCTCGACCCTAACACCCTCGCCCTTACATCCTCGACCCTAACACCCTCGACCCTAACACCCTCGACCCCAACACCCTCGACCCCACCACCCTCGACCCTAACACCCTCGCCCCTAACACCCTCGCCCTTATACCTTCGACCCTAACACCCTCACCCTTACACTATTTGTTATGTTTTTGTGTGTTTTTCTTGTGCTTTTATTTGCTTGAGTCGAGTCTTTTTAGGTTCGTTTTGTGTTTTCCCGGTCCATCTTTGTTTATTTGTAGTAGCTTTTAGTTTTCGATGTGTGTTTCTATATATTTTCTGGTGCGTTTTGGTGTTCTGTAGGTCCGGAAGGAAGAAATAGTCATTTCGTGATGTGCCGTCCGAGCCGACCGAGTCGTCCGAGCCGACCGAGTCGTCCGAGCCGTTCCGAGATGAGGAGAAAAAGAATTGATAAATTTGAGTCGAAATTTCAGGTCGATCGGAGTAACGTGCGATGATTTAGAGTTTTTTGAAGTCGAGCCATCGGGACAAAATTCCGGGCACTACACTCAGCTTTCCCAGAACTCGCGCCCGCGAAACGGATTCCGCGAGCTGCGGTGAACTCGCGAGTTAGCAGCTAAGGCAGAACCAAAATTTCGCGCCTGCGGAATCGCCTCCCTATCCCGCGAACCTCATGCAACCCGCGAGTTCCCATGCATGCCTGAAGGTGCACGTCGCGAGTTCCTAAGCCCATGCTCGCGAATATCTTCCAAGCCGCGAGTTTTCCTTCTAGTCCGCGAACAAGCTCTACGTCGCGAGTTCCTGAGGCAAACCTGATGCCCTTAGCCGCGAGTTCTCCATGCCGATGCCCGCGAGTCTCCACCCTCAAGCCCGCGAGTCCACGCTACCTTGCGAGTTTTTATAATTAAATGTGCGTTTTTAGTGTGTGTTGTCTATTAGTATAAATACATTTGATGATTTGTATTTTGGGGATCCAACTTTCATTATATCATTTTTCCGTTTTTGAACATTAGCTTATGTTTTAAGTTTCTCTCTAGAGTAAGGCATGTATGGTTCTTATGATATTTTCCGGCGAATTTTCCGGTGACTTCTCTTTTATTCAAGTTCGTATCTTTTTGTTCCGATTTTGATCAAACACGCATTAGAGGTGTAAGTACTTAACTTCAAGACTTAAAATCTCGATTTTTGCACCGTTTTACTATCTCATTAGTAGAAGTAATTAGGGCTTGCTCGTTTTAGGGATTTTAATGGCTTGTTTAGTTCATTTTCGTTCTTTTTCCTTTTGTGAGCTCGTTTATTGTGCTTGGGATTAGTTGAAGTAAGGATTGCTACTAGAAAAGTCGTGACTTGTCTTTTGGCTCGGTTATTTTGAAGTAGGATTTCGGTTTGACTCTTAAGCATGCTAAATGAAGTTCGTTTCTCTTGTTTTCATTTTTCTTGCTCGTGTTTTCGTTCACCGGTTTAGAATCTAGGGTTTCTAAGTTCGATTGCTTGCCTAAGTGCTCATTTACTTGCTTTCTCTAGTCGTAATTAGTGTTAACCAACCTCAACCCAAATTGATTAGTATATTTATGACTTTATTTTCCATTCTTGTGATTTGAGCGATTGAATAGTAAGTAAAGCTCCGAATAGCCTTCCCTCGAGATCGATCCGAGTCAAGTAGCTCGGTTATCCCTTGCCCACCAAATCTTTACTAAACAAATGGCGCCGTTGACGGGGAAGGCAAGTAGGACGCCTAATTTGCTATTTGATTGTCTCTTGATTTTCTAGGTTGTTTTTGTTTGCGTTTGTGTTTTCAATTTTGATTTTTTCCTTGCTTTCTATTGGTGCATTCAGGAGTATAGTTTATGGTTTTGTTTATGCGAGGTAAACGAGGGCGTAAACCCCGAGAGGAGCCACCGCCATTCGACCTCTTCGTTGAACTCAATATCAAAGAACCACAACCCGAGCCCGAAATCGAATCAATGGCGGGACAAGGAGAGCAATTGCCACCACCACCTCCCCCGAACATGATATATTTTGCACGACCTATCGTTGGAGACAACACTTCATGTCTCGTGCTCGGGGAGGCGGCTCGAAACTACGACCTTAAGATCGTCCATCTAAACCAACTCCCGACATTCTATGGCCTCGCCCAAGAGGATGCCCTCAATTTCATCCGAGACTTCTATGCAACCGTAAACACATTCCCTCTCCAAGGCCTAACCGAGAACCAACTTCGAATGAGATGCTTTCCCTACACGTTGAAGGATCGAGCCAAGACTTGGTTCATGACCTTGCTCCCAAATTCGCTCACAAATTGGGAAGCCGTGTATGAAAAGTTTATGGGAAAGTACTACTCACATCAAAAGACTACCGATCTCTGGACCCAAATCGCAAGCTTTAGCCAAAATGTCGGGGAGACTTTTCACGAGGCATGGGAGCAGTTTAAGGGATATTGTAATATCCCGATATTTTAATCGGTATAAATTATGTTTAATTCCGATATAATAATGTTATCGTTTATTATTTTCGGAATTAATTAAGTTCAGTCGGAATTACC
>CACSLK010003174.1:11056473-11072796 GCA_902706635.1 Striga hermonthica
TACCAACCTCAACAATATGCACCACCCAACAACCGACCACCATTTCAACCGAGGCCCGAGTTTCAAGGATATCAACCGAGGCCCGAGTTTCAAGGGTACCAATAAGGGCGTGGAGGATTTGTCCCGAGACAACCAATGCCACCTCCACCGGAGCCCAAAAAAGAAGTTAAGGCACCTACCTCGGATCCTTGAATTGACAATATGGAGAAGTATCTTCAAAGCCTCGCTTCAACCGTGTCCACCCTTCATGAAACGGTTAAGGGCGTACCTTCAATCTAAGCTTCTCTCAAATGCCTTGAGACACAAATGGGGCAACTTGGGATGTCCATTGGTGAGATGCAAAGAAACAACAAGAAGGACCAACTCCCGAGCCAACCCGAGCAAGCCCAAGTCGTGACGGTCTTACGAAGTGGTAAAGTGGTGGATAATCGAGTTGAGATGCCTAATGATGTGATGGTTGAGGATGTTGATGAAAAGGATGACGAGGAGAAGTTGAATGTTATGACGGATTCCGGGAAGAACAAGAAGGTGATGATCGAGGAGGAACCGAAGGAGAAAACCAAACCCGATAGCCTTGATACCTTGCACAAATTGGCTACACCATACCGCCCACCGGTACCTTACCCGAGTAGACTCCAAGACACCAAGAGGAACCGCCAATTCAAGGATCTATTCGACATGCTTACCAAGGTAAATGTGAACCTTCCTCTACTTGATGTGATAAAGAATGTTCCAGCATATGTTCAATTCTTTAAAGACTTGACCTCGAAGAAAAGGAGGTTTGAGGATAACGAAAAGGTGATGATCTCCGAAGTTGCTTCCACCACGATTCCGAGGAAAGAATGTGACCCCGGGGGTTTTGTGATCAAGATAACCCTCGGAAACGGGTAGGAGACTAATGGAATGCTTGATTTGGGAGCCGGGATCAACCTTATGCCATACTCGATTTTCAAGCAATTGGAGTTGGGAGATCTCAAGCCTAGGAGGATGTGTTTGAAATTGGCGGATCGTGCACTATGTTATCCGAAGGGTGTTATTGAGGATGTTTTAATCCGAGTTGGAAATTTGATTGTCCCGACGGATTTCGTGGTACTTGATGTGGGAGAGGTCCCGAATACTGGGAATGAGCACACCATCTTGCTTGCCCGCCCGTTTATGGCCACTACCAACACTCTCATCAATGTCAAAGACGGGCGAGTCACCT
The DNA here is from genome assembly GCA_902706635.1 of Striga hermonthica. Taxonomy (NCBI): domain Eukaryota; kingdom Viridiplantae; phylum Streptophyta; class Magnoliopsida; order Lamiales; family Orobanchaceae; genus Striga; species Striga hermonthica. Next base: position 11,057,678 of record CACSLK010003174.1, read on the forward strand.
TATCGGCTCTCGGTGGAACGGTCACTTTTACAATGAGTGAGACAAAGACAACACTGTCGTTCACCGAGAGTTGCTCATATGTAGATGTGATTGAGGCGGAGGTCCACAACCTTTTCCATGTCGATGTCTCTTGTGAGTGTGGAGTTCCCGAAGGAAAGGAGCCGGAGAAGCTTGATCCCGAAGAAGAAGGTGTGGTGGATCTTATTGAGATATCCAAAGAACCCGAACCCCGGGAAATTTCAACCGAGCTTAAACCGTTACCATCACACCTCAAGTATGTTCTTATTGAGAAAAATGAGAAGAAACCCGCCATCATATACTCGGGACTCTCGAATGAGGAGGAGAAATTACTTGTGGATGTCTTCATGGCAAACAAGGATGCTCTCGGGTGGAGTTTGAGTGATATCAAGGGGATAAGCCCGGCCACATGTATGCATCGGATTATTCTTGAGGATGAGTCAAAGCCTATCTGGGAGGGTCAAAGGCGATTGAATCCCACGTTGATGGAGGTGGTAAAAGGAGAGATTCTTAAATTCCTACAAGAGGGGATCATCTATGCCGTGGCGGTTAGTGAGTGGGTGAGCCCCGTACACGTGGTCCCGAAGAAGAGTGGAATCACGGTTGTGGAGAACAACAAGGGAGAGCTTGTACCGACGAGAGCCACGACGGGGTGACGCATGTGTATCGATTTCCGGAAGCTCAATGCCGCCACAAGGAAGGACCACTTCCCCTTGCCGTTTATTGATCAACTTCTCGACAAACTAGCCGGCCACCCCTACTATTGTTTCCTTGATGGATTGTCGGGATACTACCAAATCCCGATTGCCCCGGAGGATCAACCAAAGACCACCTTCACATGCCCTTTTGGCACTTTTGCCTTCCGGAGGATGCCATTTGGACTTTGCAATGCTCCCGCCACTTTTCAAAGGTGCATGTTTTCTATCTTTTCAAATATGATTGGTGAGTTTATTGAGATATTTATGGATGATTTTTCCGTGTTTGGTGATTCATTTCTTGATTGTCTTGATAAATTGAGCAAGGTGTTGAATAGATGCATTGAAAAAAACTTGACTCTTAGTTGGGAGAAATCACATTTCATGGTGCCTAGTGGTAATGTGCTTGGTCATGTCATTTCATCTAAAGGCATTGAGGTTGATAAAGCTAAAGTTGATGTGATTGAACAACTCCCACCCCCTTTGAATGTTAAAGGTATTCGTAGTTTTCTCGGGCATGCCGGTTTTTACCGGAGGTTTATCAAAGATTTTTCGAAAATAGCCCGACCACTGTGTGCCTTGCTTGCTCTTGACATGCCTTTTGATTTTAATGATGAGTGCTTACGTGCCTTTAATGAATTGAAACAAAAGTTAGTCACGGCACCAATTGTGATGCCCCCGAATTGGTCCCTACCTTTTGAAATTATGTGTGATGCTTCAAACTATGCGGTGGGGGCCGTTTTAGGGCAAAAGGTCGATAAACGGCATCACGTGATTGCATACGCTAGCATGACATTAAATGATGCTCAAATTAATTACACCACGACCGAGAAAGAATTTTTAGCCATTGTCTTTGCCTTAGAAAAATTTCATGCATATGTGGTTGGGTATAAAATTGTGGTATATAGTGATCATGCGGCATTAAGGCATTTGTTAGCTAAAGCTCAATCAAAACCAAGGTTGATTCGTTGGGTGTTATTATTGCAAGAATTTGATGTGGAAATCTTAGATAGAAAAGGGTGTGAGAACGTTGTTTCCGATCATTTATCTCGCCTCACATTGCTTTCGAGTTCTTGTGATTTGCCCAATCTTGATGATTCATTTCCTTACGAGCATGCTTTTCTTGTTGATCGTGTGCCTTAAAATGCCGATATTGCAAATTATTTGGCTAGTGGTATTTTGAATGATGACTTATCCTTCCAAGAAAGGAAGAGATTTATTTCAAAGTGTAGGTACTTTCTTTGGGAGGATCCGTACCTTTTCCATCTCGGCAAGGATGAGGTCATTAGGCGGTGTGTACCCGAGAAGGAAAAAACGATATCTTGACCGCTTGCAACTCGTCCAATTGTGGTGGCCATTTCGGAGGCTGGAAATGGCATTCAAGGTGCTTCAAAGTGGATTTTATTGGCCCACGATCTTCAAGGATGCCCACGCCTTATTGACTTCATGCGATTGATGTCAACGCTCGGGGAATATCGGGAGGAGGAATGAGATGCCCCTTAACACGTTCCTTCCGGTTGAGATCTTGACGTTTGGGGGATAGACTTCATGGGACCCTTCTCGAGTTCCCATGGGTTTGAGTACATTTTGGTTGGCGTGGAGTATGTCTCGAAGTGGGTTGAAGCCATCCCGACTAGAACTTGTGACGCCAAGGTCGTGGTGAAATTCGTGCAAGACCACATCATCAACCGTTTCGGTTTCCCTCGAGCTATCATTAGCGATGGAGGTTCTCACTTTGCAACCGGATTTTCAAGAAGCTTATGGAGAAAAATGGGATCGCCCACAAGGTTGCTACGCCTTATCATCCTCAAACCTCCGGGAAGGTTGAAACGAGTAACAAGCAAATCAAGGCTATTCTCGAGCGAACCGTGAATTCTTCTAGACGTGATTGGTCCCAAAAGCTTGATGATGCATTGTGGGCACATCGCACGGCCTACAAGGGTGTGCTAGGTATGAGTCCCTTCCGTTTGGTGTATGGAAAAGCTTGCCATTTGCCGGTGGAAGTCGAGCACAAAGCCTATTGGGCCATCCGGACTATTAATTTCGAGCTCGGCTTAGCCGGGAAGGAGAGACATTTGCAAATCGATGAGTTAGATGAGTTGCAAAATGAGTCGTATGAGAATGCCCGGATTTACAAAGACAAAGTCAAGAGGTGGCATGATTCGAAGATTCTAAGGAAGGAGCTCACACCCGGGATGAAGGTACTTCTTTTTAACTCGAGACTTCGTTTATTTCCCTGCAAATTGAATTCAAGGTGGAGTGGTCCGTTCGAAATTGAAGAGGGGTTCCATCCGGAGTAGTTAAACTTTTCAACCCAACCAATAAGACATCTTTTAAAGTGAATGGGCACCGGGTGAAACCGTATCTCGAGGGTGAAGCTAAAGAAATTCGAGTGCTCTTTTACCGGCTCGAGGAGCCAAGTTATTCTTGAATTGATGGATACGTCGAGCTCACGACGTAAAACCGAGCGCTTCCTGGGAGGCAACCCACGTTTTTCTTCTTATTCTTTCTTTTCTTTTTCCTTGATTTTTCTTTCTTTCCTTTCTTTTCCCTTAAAAAAATAAAATAAAATAAAATCGAGAGCTCGTGCCGACCTGCTCGGCAGCACCGACTTGTTAGAGCCGAGCCAAAAAAAATGAGCGAAATCGAGTTTTTATTGTGTTTATGAGTGGCGTGAGATTATTGAGTGAAAATTATCAAAATATGCCTAAGTGTTGAAATTCCAGAAATTAGAGGGCTCGAAATCCATTTTCGCTAGCTATGGCATTTTTGCTAGGTCCTATTTTTTGACAGCAGCTAAAATTCGAGGGCTCTAAATTCAATTTCGCTAGTTTGGAAAAATTCGCAAGATAGAGCACCTGGACAGAGCAAATAATTCGAGGGCTCGAAATTAAAGTTCGCTGGATAGCTATTTTTGCAGGATATTAAAGCTGCGGTCAACTTTGTTCAAAACCCTATCTTCAATTTTCCCTCAGCTCGTTTCTCTCTCTTCCCCAAGGAACCCGCAGCTCAACTCCATCTCTCTCTCACCGACCTTCATTCCCATATCGCCACCATCTCCGATCTCTCACTTCCGACCACCGGCAGCAGAGCTTTGCCCCGGCGACCGCACCTCCAATGCTCGGCGACCAGATTTCAACCGTTGACGGCACCTCTGGCTTCTTCCATCAGAAAGCTTCCCAGCTCCTCAACCGCGTCGCCCTCTTCTCCGCCGCGAGCTCGACTCTTCAAGATCCGATGACTGACTTCCAGCACCTGCACCCACGGCGACCGATCCAACGTGTCCAGCAACCCTAGTCTGACCGACGGTCCTCACTCCACGGCCCGTTCCTGAAGATTTGTGAGTTCTACCAGCGACCTCAAGCTTCCGAGTCCGATTTCAGTCACGACAAGCTTTCGTGGCCACTGTTCTTCAGATCTTCCGATAGCCCCGAGTTGCTACTGAGGTAAAACGGCTTAACCCTTCTTTGTTCAACTTATGATTATCGGGTATTGGTAACTTGGGATGTCATATATATTTTTATTGAAATTGGTGGAGTTGAATTGGAAATTGTGAATTCCTCGTTGTTAGGTACTTGAGTTGATCGTTTCTTTAGAAATTGGGCCTTTGCGGTGAATTGCTCGTTTCTATTGTGCCGTGCGTATAGTTGATGTTGGAGACACGTCTTGTCGGACGTGTCGAATTTGTTTGTAGGTACACACTCTATTGGCGACACTTGCCGGACTTCATTTCAACTATGCCTCCGAAAAAGACGACCATGGCCTCGAAAAAGAAACAAGCGGCTCCTAAACGAAAACGGGGCAAGGCTAACGAGGGGACATCGAGTGCCCCATTGGAGGAAGAAACGGAGCTCGTATTAACGGAGGAATTAGAGCCCGAAGGGCCCGGACCTCGGGACTTTGTTGCTTCGGAAGTTCATGACATCACCGACCCCTTCCTAGTTGTTAGTCGCCAAGAGACCGTGTTATTCTACAAGCTACAAAACGAGAAGGTTCAACCCCCCCGATATGTTGATTACGATATTCTCTCGGATCTTAAAATTGTTGGGCGATTCAAACGACATTTGAAGAACCTTAACTTGTTAAAGTATGTGGGCTTTCGAATCGATGCGAACGTGACACTTTGTTGGGAGTTCTACACCACATTCCAACTTGAAGAGAAGGGTATTATTGTACGACGCCATTTGAATAGCAAGCCGGTGGAAATTACTTTCGAGTTGATGAAGGAGCTCTTTGGGTTTTCTTTGGAAGGGCAAACTTCCGTGGCAAAGGAGTTTGATACGGCGGCTGCTTGGTTGGAGATATCGGGGCTTCCATATTTGAAGTTCTTAGATTTTGCCAACGGGCATATCCGAGACCCCGCCCTAGCGGTCGTCCACAAATTCTTGTGCTACGACGTCTACGGCAAGAAGGATGCCCAAAAGGTGAGCTCGGATGATATATTTGTCCTTTGGTGTGCCTTGCATGGTAAACCCGTGAATTTATGTGGTTTCATTTGGAGAAAAATGGCCCAAGTTGCTAACGTCAAGCGCTTCAAGCCCGTATTTGGCCACTTGATTTCGCTTCTCGGTATTCATTTCGATGCTCCGTTAAAGGGAGAGGTCATCAAAATACGGCCGATAACACTACGAGGGTTAAAGCAAGCGGACCTTGCATACAATCGCTACGACTTCAAACCTCATCATGACTGGAAGTGCGTTCAAGCTTATATAAAACGGGCGAAAATATACAACAAGGGCCCCATTGCTATTGCCGCCGAACAAATTGACCGGGAAGTACTCTTTTTCACCAGGGCCCCATCAAGAAGCAACCGAACAACAAGAGTCGACCGTCGATCAACCGCCCGATGTTCCCGAAGGCCAAACCAACTCCGAGGAGATACCTCATCCGGTAGAGCACCCCGGCACTTCCTCGATCCCTCCATGTCCCACACCTCCGATCGACCCTTCCTCGACCACCGCCTATGGCAATCATCCGTGGGCCGGGATAGCTTCTCAAATAGCAAGCTTTGATCTCCGGATGATGAATCACTTAGATAGGATGTGGGGGCACATGCGCTCGATGGATAACCGTTTGGACGGGGTATGCACCGAGATTACTACGATAAAGGACCACGTTGCCGCCTTGGATGCACGTCTTCAAGCTTTTGAGCAAGAAAGAGCCGTCGAGCCAAACCTTTCCGATCATCGTGTATCCATTGATGTCTCGTATTCACCGTGTTGAGTACGCATTTCCTTTTCTCTATTTTCTCTTTCTCTTTGTTTTATGTGTCTTATTGTTTTGTGTGTTTCTCTCCTTTTTCGTCTTTTATCTTGTTTTGTTGCTCCTTTGCATGGTTATTGTATAATTAATTGCTCTTCTCGTATGCTTTTATGGGTACGCAATGGAGACATTGCATTGTTTGAAGTGTGGGGGAGGATTTTTGTTGATTATGCATTGATTATGTGGTGGAGCGGTTTTATCTTGTGCTTTTCTATTCTTAGTTTTAGTTGTATTGTGGACCGGTTTTTGGTTTAGGGTTATTTTGTGTTCGTGTCAACTCTCCCGTATGAAGTTTTGAGTTTGGTCAATATGATTAACTTCTTGATTGGATAAACATGTTTATTTCATTTTGAAATGTCTTACTTTATGCTTTACAAGGAGTTATACCCCGGTTATTCTAAGTTGATGGAAGATTTTTTGATGTGGAACACATGATTGAGAGTTACGGTTTTGTTTTGTCCATGGTATATCTCGATTGATTACGCTTTGAACTTGTCTTCTTTGAGGATTCATATGTAGAAGCTCGTGTGAGTAGTTCATTCTCGTTACTTTCACGCCGTGAAGGTTTGAATTGATTGCATATTGATGATATTCACGTCGGTGTGTTACTACCCCTAAAAAAATAAAAAAAAAAACATGTGAGCGCGGGAAAGTACGGATTAGGCTCCTCTTATTCCAAGCCACCTCGTGGATTGAGATAATGAGCCCGGGAAACCGGTTTAGGAAACTCGAGGAAACCCCTCGAGGTTAAACCTAGATCATCTCGTCCGGAAACTTTGTTTGGAAAAAGAAACTCACGAAAATGAGTTCGTGAGAATCGAAAGGATTAGGCTCCTCTTGGCTCGGTTAGTCTTCTTGATAAACCGAGTTAAGGAGTGCGGAAACCAGCCTAGGAAACTCGGGGACACACCTCGAGGATAAACCTAGGTAATAATTTTCCTAACGGCTCTCATTTGGAAAAATAAGCTCATAAATGTATTAAAAAAAAGAGAGAAAAAGAAAAAATTATATATATGTATGAATAAAAAGGGGGAAAACATGTTTTTACGCCTTTGATCTTATGGTTCATTTGTTGAGTTGGCATGATTGTCCTTTGATCTTGTTGAAAATGTGTTTTTGGAACCGAGAGTATTCTTATGTAGCATGAGTGGTTTTGTAATAGATGACTTGTGACGAGTTGATCATATGTGGATGAACCTTGGACGTGTGTTTATTTTTGTATGATTCGAGATCGTGGGGTACATATTTTCAAATTGAATATGAGTTTTGCATGTTTTGAGACGGGGTGAAATGAGTTTTGCATGTTTTGAGACGTGATATATGAATGGACAAATTTATTTTCTCGAAGGGTTAATGATATTGTTTGCTTGAGGAAAAGAAAAGAACTAAGTGTTGGGGAGTTGTTTGTTATGTTTTTGTGTGTTTTTCTTGTGCTTTTATTTGCTTGAGTCGAGTCTTTTTAGGTTCATTTTGTGTTTTCCCGGTCCATCTTTGATTATTTGTAGTAGCTTTTAGTTTTCGATGTGTGTTTGTATATATTTTCTATTTCCATTGTGCGTTTTGGTGTTTTGTAGGCCCGGAAGGAAGAAATCGTCATTTCGTGATGTGTCGTCCGAGCCGACCGAGTCGTCCGAGCCGTTCCGAGACGAGGAGAAAAAGAATTGATAAATTTGAGTCGAAACTTCAGGTCGATCGGAGTAACGTGCGATGATTTAGAGTTTTTTGAAGTCGAGCCATCGAGACAAAATTCCGGGCACTACACTCAGCTTTCCCAGAACTCGCGCCCACGAAATGGATTCCACAAGCTGCGGTGAACTCGCGAGTTAGCAGCTAAGGCAGAACCAAAATTTTGCGCCTGCGGAATCGCCTCCCTATCCCGCGAACCTCATGCAACTCGCGAGTTCCCATGCATGCCTGAAGGTGCACGTCGTGAGTTCCTAAGCCCATGCCCGCGAATATCTTCCAATCCGCGAGTTTTTCTTCTAGTCCGTGAACAAGCTCTACGTCGCGAGTTCCTGAGGCAAACCTGATGCCCTTAGCCGCGAGTTCTCCATGCCGATGCCCGCGAGTCTCCTCCCTCAAGCCCGCGAGTGCACGCTACCTTGCGAGTTTTTATAATTAAATGTGCGTTTTTAGTGTGTGTTGCCTATTAGTATAAATACATTTGATGCTTTGTATTTTGGGGATCCAACTTTCATTATATCATTTTTCCTTTTTTGAACATTAGCTTATGTTTTAAGTTTCTCTCTAGAGTAAGGCATGTATGGTTCTTATGATATTTTCCGGCGAATTTTCCGGTGACTTCTCATTTATTCAAGTTCGTATTTTTTTGCTCCGATTTCGATCAAGCACGCATTAGAGGTGTAAGTACTTAACTTCAAGACTTAAAATCTCGATTTTTGTACCGTTTTACTATCTCATTAGTAGAAGTAATTAGGACTTGCTCGTTTTAGGGATTTTAATGGCTTGTTTAGTTTATTTTCGTTCTCTTTCCTTTTGTGAGCTCGTTTATTGTGCTTGGGATTAGTTGAAGTAAGGATTGCTACTAGAAAAATCGTGACTTGTCTTTTGGCTCGGTTATTTTGAAGTAGGATTTCGGTTTGACTCTTAAGCATGCTAAATGAAGTTTGTTTCTCTTGTTTTCGTTTTTCTTGCTCGTGTTTTTGTTCACCGGTTTAGAAGCTAGGGTTTCTAAGTTTTATTGCTTGCCTATGTGCTCGTTTACTCGCTTTCTCTAGTCGTAATTAGTGTTAACCAACCTCAACCCAAATTGATTAGTATGTTTAGGACTTTATTTTCCATTCTTGTGATTTGAGCGATTGAATAGTAAGTAAAGCTCCGAATAGCCTTCCCTTGAGATCGACCGGAGTCGGGTAGCTCGGTTATCCCTTGCCCACCAAATCTTTACTAAACATACACCCTCGACCCTAGCACCCTCGACCCTAACGCCCTCGCCCCTAACACCCTCGACCCTAACACCCTCGCCCCTAACACCCTCGCCCTTACACCCTCGACCCCAACACCCTCGACCCTAACACTCTCGTCCCTAACACCTTCGATCCTAACACCCTCGCCCCTAACACCCTCGGTCGGAAGAGCTCGACCCTCGACCGGAAGGCCTCAACCAAGAGGGCTTGACCCTAACACCCTCGACCCTAACACCCACGGCCGAGAGGGCTCGACCCTCAACCGAGAGTCGACCGGTCTATAGGGGTCAAGTCACTCGGAGATTTACGGTCCCGATAACAAGACTGTAAATCTAGTCGCTATATAAAGGATAAGTTCCGCAACCGAAAGGAAAGACTCCATTAATTACAACACTCTTACATTCAATACATATAATTCTTCTTCTCCAAGATATTGACTTGGGCGTCGGAGGGTTTTGCGCCGGAGTAATTCCGGCACTTTGCAGGTACCGGCGAACTCACATGCTCGGACCGGACCAAACAAGCTAGCCCACAACTCAAACCGAAGAGGACCCTTTGAAAAACCGAAGTCTCTTATCTTGGACCATATCAAATTTAGGCACTCGGAGATTTACGGTCCCGATAACAAGACTGTAAATCTAGTCGCTATATAAAGGATAAGTTCCACAACCGAAAGGAAAGACTCTATTAATTCCAACATTCTTACATTCAATACATATAATTCTTCTTCTTCAAGATATTGACTTGGGCGTCGGAGGGTTTTGCGCTGGAGTAATTCCGGCGCTTTGCAGGTACCGGCGAACTCACATGCTCGGACCGGACCAAACAAGCTATCCCACAACTCAAACCGAAGAGGACCCTTTGAAGAACCGAAGTCTCTTATGGACCATATCAATATCTTTTTTTATAGAATGACTCTGGTTAACAAAAGAAAAATAAATTTGAACGGGAAACTTTGTATCCAACCCTTAGATTGTGTTTCTTATATTTTTTTTTCGTCCCTTTTGCTCAATTAACTGGTTGGATTTAGTTGGACTTCTTTTCAGATTTAACGGAAAACATTTACCCTAACCCAACCTAAATATTGGAAGGGTATCTTGGTAGTCGGGCCGGTTACCCGGCTTTGGTAAGGAGTTTCTTGTTTCGTGTTTGATGCCACAGTCATAGGTTGGGTGTAACTGGAATGCTAGTGGGGAGTTTCTTATTTATTTAGTCGTACGTGTTCTTAGTATTTTTTTTATTTTTTATTTGTTGGTGTGGTCTTTATTCTCTTTTTGGGAGTCAAATTCTCATGTTGGGAGCTTATGAGTGTGTTGTGCGTGTTTGATTAGGTAGTGTGTTGCGCGTATTCTGATTAGATTGCAGTTGAGTTGCCCTCTCAAAGATTTAAGTTGTGTACTATTACCGACTGTTATATCTGTTTGTAATTATGTGTCGTTTTATGAAACTAGTAAAGTGCACGTGCGATGCACGTGGTGTCGAATGATTTTCGCGGAGTAAGTTTGTAAAATAAATTAATTTATTTATTACATATCATTGCATAAATGAAGTAAAATATAGAAAAAATGAACTCATATGTGATTTTTTTTAATTTAGAATTAACATAATGATGTCTTCATATAAAAATAGTGAAATAACGTTTTACAAACCCCAACAAAAATATATATAAAAAAACAAATTCCTAATAAAAAAAACACAATGATTTTCTTTCATTTTAGTTTTAACGTTCTCATAAGAACATTCATAGTCGTTGGAGTCCAATACATCAATACTATTGCAAAATTCCTCTTAATTAATTTGGCAAGACGCCAATTTTATTCAAACACTTAAGAAATATTCTGACCCAACATATAGTCAAACTTCATGATCGTATGATCTTTATAACAAGGTACTTCTACTAACAAAGGATAAATATCTGTATGAAATAACTAACGGTGTCACTAAAATTGCTGATATTTTTTATCACTGTATAAACTACTACATTCCTCTATCTCTAGATATGTTGGTGTCTACCCCATTGATGCATCGTTCCACGAGGTGGGAATAAATTTTATCTCCAAATAAAAGTTGACTTTCCAAAATCTTGGTTACATGTACTTCTCCCGAGGTGCTAAATTATTTTTTGAAATCATCATACATTACCTGAAAGTACCTCTAAAGTAATTGCACATATGTTAAAGCATAATACACCGATGAGATTATAAATATTTCTATAAAAAGTGACAACTTAATTCTAACATCCAAAATTGTTTTGATACTCCTACATTTCATTTTCAGTGTTATTTACCTAGAATATAGACGAACAATATAATCTATTTTTTGAAATGATAAAACAAAACAATGAGAAAATATTGAGAAGCATATCATTTGTTAAAATATTTAAAAACAGAAGAATTAGAATTCCATTATATGACGATACTTTTAGTCATTTGTAAAGTTTATTATTATGGAGTCATGATTAAAATATACATCATGTATACAAACTTTTAGATTTTTTTATTATTTAAAATTGAAAATAAATAATATATGATCATTATTTATGAGAACCAATTTCTTATAGAGTCCATATATTTAAACGCTAGCAACAAAAAAGTAGTAATTTTAAAAGACTTTTTGTTTGTAAATATTGGTATTCATACTTTTCTAAGAAAATTAGCTTGTTTTCTTTTTCTCATTGCATTACTATTATATTATTTGTTTCTTATTCTATAGACAAATAATATTTTATTTGCTAAGTAACTAAGTCACATTTATACGTATTATGTTATTTTTTGTATGTATTTTATATAATGATGGTATCAAATTATCTTATTTATTAGGCTACAATTAATATAATCACATAAGACTAAATGTAATTTAATATATTTGATAAAATTGTACCTTTTATATGAATTATTAGATTAAAAAGTTTTAGAATTTTTTAAAATGTTTGATAAAATATTAATTAACTAAGTCATTTTCATAATCATAGAATACATATATGGTACCACCATTATAGGGTTCATTTTGCAGCAGTAATTGACTTCACATAGCTAATGTTATTTCATTTCCTTTATCTGGTCTTTTATCTATGCCTTCACATTGCTTCGCTTCGTTTGTACCCTAAGGTGCATTTGTCATAGTTTCAGCATTAGACAAACTCGTGTCAAACATATATCGGATTTGGGCACTCTAGCCAAAACATGGGAACAGTTAGAAGTTTACACCCATTTTTTTTACTTTTTTTGAATATAATTTGTTTCAAATTTATGTATGGAAAACATACCACAAGTTTATCTTATGTTATTTTATACTTAATAAAATTGATTTAACTTGAATATAAAATTTATTATATTATATACTTTAAGACTAATTTATTATTTAAAATTAGTACTGATATAAATATATATATATTATTTTATATCAATATAAATAATTATATTATTTTTATTTTATTGCAATATATGGGTCAACTCAAACATCATTGAAAATAAATAATGTGATATATTACATATAAAAAGGTAACAAATAAAAAATAAGAAGTATTTGAAAATTAAAAAATTTAATGATAGAAAGTAATAAAAATCTTAACTAAAAAATTTTAAGATTAACATATCCACTTTTAAAGAAATATATATATGAATATATAGATATATATATATATATATATGTATATATATATTATGTACTTAAAAGTTCTAGTTAAAATATATGTGTATCTTAAGTATGTTTTATATTTATCATTAGCCAGCTCCAATTTATATTGTACATTAAGTAATTTTATCAGCATTTTTACTTTTGAATTTAATAAGAGTTATAAGTTTTGTCATCTTTCTTACCCTTATTTAGTTATTACAATACTAATAAAATAATTAAGGACATTTCAAAGTATCTTGTTTGCTTTGAAAAAAAATTAATTCTTATCATAAATTGAACGCCAATTACATTGAATGTGTTATATTTTTTATCGTATAAAAAAATTTCATAATAATAGTTGCACACAATATTATATATAATGCATTTTTTTTTATAGATTTGGAGTCTTAGTTTTAATACAAGAAAATGAAAAAATTCCAACAAAAATTACAACAAATATAACGATTTTCTTATGTTGATTTTAGAAAAATCTTGACTTTTGGTTTCTTAAATATATTTTACCTTATTGTGATTGCATAGATTTATTAAAATGTATTACAAATGATAATGGTGATAGATTATGTAAAGTATAATTTATAAAGTGTAATGACATGTTATTTGATGGTATATTTTTTTTTTATTAACTAAATAATACTCCTAATATGAAATTATTTTTGATCTATCACTGCAATTATCTTTCCAATGGAACTTCTATTGAATTTTTGCATAATATCAATGACAATTTTTTTCAACGATTGAAATATGGTCCAAAAAATAAATTCTAATAGAAATTCAGGTAATTGAAATCTTTACATCCACTAAAGTTCATGAAATTTAATTTGAACCCTATTGGAATAGCCAATGAAAGCAACATATTCGTTGAAATTTTCAGTAGAATACCTTACCGTTGAATTTTTCATTGCAGTATAGCAAAATTTTTGTAGTCCCTTCAAACATTATTTTTTATGTAGTATTTATTGAGTAATCGTGTTTACAATTTTTCTATTAAAAACATATTAAACATGTGAACTTTTTAGTTCCTATAATTTTTCTTTTTCAGAAATCACTCATCATTTTATCTCAAGATTACCTATTAATTAAAAGTTATTTAAAATTAGAATAATAAAGATTTTTTTTTTCTAATATACATGTATAAATGTACAAATAACTATTGTCTATATCCTATATTATATTATATTTAATTACAATTTTTTATTAATATTTTAATTAAATAATTACAATTCATAAATTCATTAATAATATTGTCGAATCAATTTTTGTTCATAAAATTTTTAAAAATATATTATTTTCATTGATTTGCTTATGTTGAATTGAGAAAAGTTATGTTTTTTAATTACATATAGGGAGGATATAAGATTTCTTATATTTTTTATGTAGTATTTATTGAGTAATTGTGTTTACAATTTTTCTATTAAATTAAGAACATGAACTTTTTAGTTCCTATAATTTTTTTTTTTTTTTTCAGAAATCACTTATTATTTTATCCCAAGTACCTATTAATTTACCAATTGAGTTACATTTCTTACATTTTAAATATTATATAATTAAAATATTTCATGTTTTATCTGTTCAATATGATAATTATATATTATATTAAGAAAACTAATATAGTAAATAAAAAAGTTATTTAAAATTAGAATAATAGAGATTTTTTTTCTAATCTACATGTTAAATGTACAAATAACTATTGTCTATCACCTCAAATTTACACATAAAATTAATAAGAACAAAAAACTAACAAGCGTTTAACAACTCAGTTCGATTACATCGATAAGTATGTTTTTAGAAGGTTTATATTTAGTTATATTAATTATATTATTTTTGTTTATTAGTTTGTTTTATATTTATTAGTACATGTCACAACTTAGTTATATTCATATTATTTCTTATATTTAATATTTTTTAAAAACTTTATCTTATTCTTTCACATGTTCTTAACTATAATTTGTCAAAAAAGACATAATATAAAGTATAGAATTTTTTTCGATCATCTGCCTCATTATATATCAAATATTTGTATATAATATATTATATTATATTTAATTAAGATTTTTAATTAAATATTTACAATTCATAAATTCATTAATAATATTGTCGAGTCAACTTTTGTTCATAAAATTTTTAAAAATATATTATTTTCATTGATTTGCTTATGTTGAATTGAGAAAAGTTATGTTTTTTAATTACATATAGGGAGAATATAAGATTTCTTATATTTTTTATGTAGTATTTATTGAGTAATTGTGTTTACAATTTTTCTATTAAAAATATTTTAAGAACGTGAACTTTTTAGTTCCTATAATTTATTTTTATTTTTTTTTTCAGAAATCACTCATTATTTTATCCCAAGATTATCTATTAATTTACCAATTGAGTTACATTTCTTACATTTTAAATATTATATAGTCAACTTTTGTTCATAAAATTTTTAAAAATATATTATTTTCATTGATTTTCTTATGTTGAATTTAGAAAAATTATGTTTTTTAATTACTTATAGGGAGGATATAAGATATTTTTATGTAGTATTTATTGAGTAATTGTGTTTACAATTTTTCTATTAAAAATATTTTAAGAACGT
>CACSLK010003174.1:11072920-11085341 GCA_902706635.1 Striga hermonthica
ATTTAGTTATATTAATTATATTATTTTTGTTTATTAGTTTGTTTTATATTTATTAGTACGTGTCACAACTTAGTTATATTCATATTATTTCTTATATTTAATATTTTTTTTTTAAAACTTTATCTTATTCTTTCACATGTTCTTAACTGTAATTTGTCAAAAAAGACATAATATAAAGTATAGAATTTTTTTCGATCATCTGCCTCATTATATATCAAATATTAGTATATCCTATGTTATATTAGAAAGAACAAAATAGATTACTTCAATTTTGATCAACATTTACAAAAAGTAGTACCAAACATAGAGTAAGATAATACCAGTTTTGTATTTTTGTAGTACCTCATATTGGGTCTCTAATACCACTTGTAATGAACACATAAAAACACATATTTTCGGTCTCAAATGATGCTTATATGACCCATAATCATTCTCACATTAGTTTATATGAGATTTAAAATATTTTTAATTGAGTTTAATCGCAAATTGGTCATGAACTCGACACACTAATGACAAAAAACTAATAATACACTTTATTTCATTGAATGACACACTTCATCTCATAGAAATATCATAGATGAGTACTCCAGATTCTACCTACATATTTTAACTTCCACTATTTTTCATCAAAATCACGCGTTAACGATCCACGTGAAAAGATAGACATGAAAGATTAAAAAAATCACGATTCCTATAACAGAACCTGTTTTGAGGAAAATAGTACCACATCTTCTTCTACGTAGTACCTGTTTTTAATGGATTAGTACCTGCTTTTGTGAAGGAAAATAGATTATTTCAATTTTGGTCAACATTTACAAAAAGTAGTACCAGACATAGAGTAAGGTAGTACTAGTTTAGTATTGTTGTAGTACCTGATATTGGGTCTCTAGTACCACTTGTAATGAACACATAAAAACACCGAATTTGGTCTCAAATGATGTTTAAATGACCTATAATCACTCTCACATTAGTTTATATGAAATTTAAAATGTTTTTAATTGAGTTTAATCGCAAATTGGTCAAGAACTCGACACACTAATGAGAAAACACAACTAATACACTTCATTTTATAGAATAACACACTTCATCTTATAGGATCATCATACATGACTACTTCCATTATTTTTCATCCAAATCATGCGTGAACGATCACCTTGTCATGGTAGACATGAAGGATTAGAGAATCACGATTCTTAATATAGTACTTGTTTTAGCCAAAATAGTACCATATCTTCTACGTGGTACCAGTTTTTGATCGATTAGTACCTAATTTTGTTAACAAAAATTGTTTATTTTAAGTTTGGTCTACATTTACAAAACGTAGTACCAGACATAGAGTAAGATAGTAATAGTTTTATATTGTTGTGGTACCTGACATTGGGTCTTTAGTACCACTTGTAATGAACACATAAAAACACCGAATTTCATTTCCAAATTATGTTTATATGACCCATAATCACACTCAAATTAGTTTATATGAGATTTAAAATGTTTATAATTGAGTTTATTTGCAACTTGGTTATGAACTCGACACACTAATGGGAAAACACTACTAATACACTTCATTTCATTGAATTACACACTTCATCTCATAGAATCATCATACATGACTACTCCAAATTCTACCTATATGTTTTAATTTCCATTATTTTTCATCCAAATCACGTGTGAACGATCCAGTGTAATGGTAGACATGAAGGATTAGAGAAATCACAATTTTTAAAATAGTACCTATTTTAGACAATATAGGACCACATCTTCTTCTACGTGGTACCTGTTTTGATCAATTAGTACCAACTTTTGGTCAACGAAAATGGTTTATTCAATTGTGGTCAACATTTGCAATAATTGGTACCAAACCTAAAGTAAGATAGTACCAGCTTTCGATGTTTTAGTACCAGATATCGGGTCTTTAGTACCAACTCCGACGAACATAAAAAAACACCGATTTTTTTTATCCAATGATGTTTATATGACCCATTATGACTCTCACATTAGTTTATATAAGATTTAAATTTTTTTTAATTAAGTTTAATCGTAAAATGGTCATGAGCTCGACACACTAATGAGAAAACACTACTAATACACTTCATTTCATTGATGACACACTTCATCTCATATGATCATCATACATGACTACTCCAAATTCTACCTATATGTTTTAACTTCCACTATTTTTTATCCAAATCACGCGTGAACGATCCACGTGTCATGGTAGACATGAAGGATTAGAAATCACGGTTCTTTAAATTGTACCTGTTTTAGCAAAAATAGTACCGCATCTTCTTCAACGTGGTACCTCTTTTTTATCGATTAGTACCTACTTTTGTGAACAAAAATAAATTATTTCAATTTTGGTCAACATTTACAAAAAGTAGTACCAAACATAGAGTAAGATGACACCAATTTTATATTGTTGTAGTACATGATATTGGGTCTTTAGTACCACTTGTAATGAACACATAAAAACACCGATTTTACCTATAATAGCACCAATTTGATTCTTTGTAGTACCTAAAACAGTACCGATTTTACCTATAATAGTACCACATTTGTTTCTTTGTAGTACCGAGTTTAATTCAATTAGTACCTACTTTCGTTGACTCAACGAAAATAGATTATGTAACGCCCCGTTTTTATTCATCTATGAGATTGCTCGACTTTAGTCCCAAAAAATAGCAAGTAAATTATTCTAAGTTTCAAGAATTCAATCCAAGAACTTAAATTTAATATTTTAAGCACCAAGTTAAATTGGTGAAATTCCAAGTACAAAATGTTAATTCAAAAATTAATCCTAAGTCTAAGTTTTTAATTAAATTGGTAAATATGCCAATTAATATAATTTATTAAGATAATAAATACAATTTAATTTTTATAAGCAAAGGAGGTTAAATATGAGTTTATCAAAATAATGAATAACTAACAAAGAAATAATCAATTCAAAATGGGGACCATATTTTTCTACTTAAATTTCTTATCCTCCTTATATATAATTCCCGAATGCGCTGAGCCTACGTGGTTGATTCTGGTTCTTCGAAATCCTACTTGACGAAGAATCATGCTTCGTAATTAGGTTTGGACAAATAATATTTATATATTAATAATTAATAATCTAGGTTCAGACATTCTATAAATATTATATAGCTAACTTAGGTATTTTAATATCACTTGTACTAATATAACCCTTTAATTTTTTGTAATTCTACATAGTGAGATACTAAGTGACTAATATATCATTGACTTTTGATTTGTTTCCTTCAATTAACTATTGAATTGTAAATGTATATTAAAAGTTGATAACTTGTTTATTTGTTATCGGTTTTACATATATAATATATCAAATTAATCATCTTTTGATGATCTTTGATTTGACATCCATATTGTATATATGAAATAAATAAATTATATTTATATTTATAATAATAAAAAATAATACTATTTATTAAAATGCATTAGAAAAATAAAATTATTCTCAATTGATATATTTTTGTTTAATGTAGTTATATGTTGTAAGTTAAAAAATTATTATAATATTATACCACAAGTATGTCGCACAAATAAAAAGTATCATACTAGATATATAATAATATATATATATATTTATAAAAGGTATTTAAATTTTCAACTACTTTTTCTCATTAACTTTAGGTTTTAAGAAGGAAATTAGCAAGCACCCGTGTAATACACGGGCGTTGTACTAGTTTTATTTAATATATATAATAAAACGCATTAAAATAATTATTTTATGGGGTATTACTGATTTAGATTTTTATTATATTTGTTTTAAAATAATTTATGTTGTATTCATATTTTTGAAATTATTGTGTCAATAAATATTGTTTTATTTATAATGATTGATGTAATTATTTTTTATTCTAAATATGCAATATGGATGTCAAATCAAAGAAATTAAAATATAATTATTTTGAGATATAACATATAAAAATAAAATTTTAAAAAAAATATAATATTTAATAAGTAAAAAAGTACATATTTATTATAACAATTATTATATGAATTAAATAAGAAAGAGTAAGAGTAGTATATGGTAACTTGATAAAAAAAAACTTAAAATAGTTTATGGTAATTCTCAAGTCTAAAACCGAACATATACATGTGTCAATACCAAGCATATAATTATAAAAATAAAAATACAATATAAATTATTTTTTAATAAATTTAATAAAAATTTAATTCAGCAAAACACCATAAAATAACCATTTTAATGTGTTTTCATAAATTTTAGATAAAATAAAAAAAAATAAGTAAAAAAAATAGGCCCATTTTAAATTAATTACTACTTTGTTAGTTATTCCTTATTTTTGTCTATTCATTATACATAATTTACAATAAAAAAGTAAATAATTTTACTTTGTGTATTGTATAAATATCTATATTAAGTACACGTGTAGTATACGGGTATCGTATTAGTTGATATATATTCCTTTTGAAAATTAGATAGATCTTTGAATAAATATTTTTTTAATAAAGTTAAAATTTATAATTTAATTCTAGAAATTAGTTGATAAATTTGAACGACTGAGTAACATACAACAAAACCTTAAAAATCGTAAAATCAATATAATATAGGTTTATATGAAATAATGATTAGTAAAATGTAGAGTTTTTTTTTTTTACTTAGATAGCTTATACAAAACTAAATTTATATTACTTAATATTAGACTCAATATTCACACATATTTTTAAATATAAGATAACATTTTTTTTCCAAAATATTTATTTCATGGAACCACATTGTATTCAAATTGATTTTGAATAATTTTTTTAAAATGACACTTATTTTGAAATAAAATAATATAAATTATTATAAGTTATGTACTCCGTACGAGTTTTGTACTAATTTTAAATAGACATATTATATAATTTAGTACAGTTTAAATTTCATATAACATTTAAAATAAATTAATATAGGGGGCATGTTAAATATTGATTTCACATTTTTTTTAATTTATAAATATTATTTAGTGAGAATTTTTAATATATATAAATATTAATGAATATCTATTACTCGTGCATCGCACTATATTCATACTACTTAGTTTTAATGAGTTTACAAAACTGATACCTATACTGGAATAGGACACTACCAGTGTTGTAGTAACCCCAGACTTATATACTATCATTTAGTACTGATTTATGCAAAGGAACATAAATATATACTGTAAATATTTGTTTACAAAATGATAGCTCTAATGTAGTAAGATAATACCAATGTTGTTGTAACTTAATATCTATAATTGTGTGGAAGAAAAGAGAAATAAAAATAATAAGAAATTAAGAAAAATTAGTTTTAGATGAGATAAATAGTGAAAGATGAAAAAAGAAAATAATAAAAATGTGAAAAGAGAGAGAAATATACATAATAAAAAATTAAGAATAATGTAGTAGAGGGAGAGAGAAATAATAAAATAATAAAAAGATGTAGTAAGTAGTGGGATGATGTCACAATTTTATTTCTTTGTGATTTATTTTAATTGGAGGGATTTAAGTGGAACTTGATTAGATGGGTAGGTAGTGAAATGGAAAAAAATTATATAGAGGGACTGACTTGGAACTTGATTAAGGGTGTAGGGATTTTTAAAGAAGACTCCCTAAAATTAATAAGAACAAAAAACTAACAAGCGTTTAACAACTCAGTTCGATTACATCGATAAGTATATTTTTAGAAGGTTTATATTTAGTTACATTAATTATATTATTTTTGTTTATTAGCTTGTTTTATATTTATTAGTACGTGTCACAACTTAGTTATTATTCATATTATTTCTTATATTTAATATTTTTTTAAACCTTTGTCTTGGTCTTTCACATGTTCTTAACTGTAGATTTGTCAAAAAAGACATAATATAAAGTATAGAATTTTTTCGATCATCTGCCTCATTATATATCAAATATTTGTATATCCTATATTATATTATATTTAATTACAATTTTTTATTTAATATTTTAATTAAATATTTACTATTCATAAATTCATTAATAATATTGTTGGGTCAACTTTTGTTCATAAAATTTTTAAAAATATATTATTTTCATTGATTTGCTTATTTGAATTGAGAAAAGTTATGTTATTTTTAATTATATATAGGGAGGATATAAGATTTCTTATATTTTTATGTGGTATTTATTGAGTAATTGTGTTTACAATTTTTCTATTGAAAATATATTAAACAAGTGAACTTTTTAGTTCCTATAATTTTTTTTTTTTTTTCAGAAATCACTCATTATTTTATCCCAAGATTACTTATTAATTTACCAACTGAGTTACATTTCTTACATATTAAATATTATATAATTAAAATATTTCTTGTTTTATCTGTTCAATATGATACTTATATATTATATTAAAAAAACTAATATAGTAAATAAAAAAGTTAAAAGTAAGGGTTTTTTAGATAGTTCATTTTAGTTAAAAATATAAATAAAATATGATGTGTATTAGTGTATTACTAATTTGCCATTAAATTTATGTCAAAGTAAGAGTTTTTTAGGCATTATAAATTTTTACAAAAACACTTCTCCTTTTAAAGTAGTATAGACAGATATATATTATGCCTTTTGAAAAAAAAAAAAAAACCCTAAATATTGGTCTTTAAATAGAAAAAATAATTTGAGAAAGGGTCTTACAACTTTTCGAAAAAAGAAAAAGAAAACTATATATTATATAACTATAGTGCTCAAAACATAGGGGCTTATAGGAGCTATATTCATAATTTAGTGGTTGTGCCATTGCATTACATGTAGATGAGGCATATGGGGGCTAAATAAATGTGGGGTTTATAATTGACCACAATAATACTAAAAAGAAACTGATCAAATCAGATGAGGTGCAGTCAGTTCATCTGAACATGGTTGAAGTGACGGTTTTGGAGGGATCAATAGTGATGTCTAATCATAAAGTTGAGAAAGAGTGAACATATATAATACAGTAAAGCTTTTATCTATGTTATGATATATTCATTATCTTTTATATGGAGTTTAGATTGATCTAGAGATGGCCACGGGTCGGCCCGGCCAGCCCTGAACCGGCTTCCTAAGGGCCGGTTCGTTGAACCAGACCCGTAGGGCCACGGTTCGGTTCCGGGCCATAAATTTTTTTTTGACCCATCGGTCCAGGCCGGGCCGGTCCGGGTGGCGGGCCGGACGGCGCGACACGACGTTATTTCCTTTTTATTCCTTAAGGGCCGTCCCGGCCCGTGACCCATCGGGCCGGTTCCATAGATTTTTTTGGGCCGGTCACGGGCCATGGTGGTGAGACCCGTCGACCCGGCGGGCAGGGCAAGGCCGGGTCGTGGCCCGGCACCTGGCCATGTCTATATTGATATTTGAATAAACGGTTTGGAATTCAACTCACTTATGCAAATGCTCTCAAATCAATGGAATCCATGCAGCGTCAATAAATTTTGGGCTGATATATTGAAGAGGAAAATGGTTCTGATACATTTCTTTCACCACTCGTGACAAATTTGGTTTATGAAGATCTTATTTAGGCATGAGAGATAGATTGGTTTGGCATGGGCACAAAACAGGAATTTTTACAGTTAAGAATGCTTATGAGGTGATTATGAACAAGAAGAAGAGTGTGAAGGGGATGGGAGGTAGTAGTAATTATGAGCCGATTGAGAAAATGTGGAAATTTACTTGGAAATTGCCTATTCAAAACAAAATCAAAAATTTCCTTTGGAGATGTTGGCATGGGTTTCTTAGTACTAGGGTTCAATTGTGTAAGAAGGGTATTCACTGTGAGAGGATTTGTGAGGTTTGTGGGGAGGGAGAGGAGGACATGAACCACCTGCTATTTCATTGTCAGAAAGCAAAGAAGTGCTGCAAACTTCTTGGGGTGTCTTGGGAGGGAATTAGAGATCCAGGAACTGATTTTGGGGTGTGGTGGTTGGATATCTGTAATGCTTCCAAAGCCACTAATATAGTAGATAGAATTAGCTTATCTACCTACCTATTGTGGTGGCTTTGGAAAACTAGAAATAGTTGGGTGTTTGAAAAAAGATGGGTTAGTGAGGATAGAGTTGTGAAATGTGTTTGGGATGAGTGGAACTATTTCAATGCTTGTCTGGGAGTGAGCAAACTGGGGGATGAGAAGGGAAGTGCTGAGGGTAGAACAGGGAAGTTGGATGTGTATAAGAATCTGGATGAGAGAAAGGGTTGGGTTGAGGGCACAAAGCCTGAAGATAGTGTTCAAGTTGTTGTGAGCTATTGGCTTTACGATAGCAGACTGGGGATGGGAGGTAAGGCTTTGAAGTAGAACAAGGTAATGCAAATGTGGGATGCATCTAGGGATTTCTTAGGGAATTCAGTGGAGGCTCACTTAGCAGGACTTTGTTGGGTTATGAACAAAGCTGTTCAGCATAAATGGAGGAAAATCACTTGCTTTGTGGACAACAAAGAGATGTGGCTGAGGACCCAAGAAATGCTGGGAGATCAAGAGCTTGGAAACAGTGCAGCTGGGATTTTACTGGATTTTTTAAAATGCTTTCAGTATTGTAATTTTGTTTTAGATAATATCCTGTGTTTGGATTGTAATGACTTAGCCAAAATGGCTCTCCAAGGTGATTTGTAGAAATCATTCTTTGGTAGCTCTACCTTGTAGCTTTACTAGTTAGGGCTTCATTGTGCCTATTTAGGCCTCGATTTGTAAGACTATTTCGTTTG
Source organism: Striga hermonthica (assembly GCA_902706635.1). Classification (NCBI taxonomy): domain Eukaryota; kingdom Viridiplantae; phylum Streptophyta; class Magnoliopsida; order Lamiales; family Orobanchaceae; genus Striga; species Striga hermonthica. Next base: position 11,081,609 of record CACSLK010003174.1, read on the forward strand.
AGTAATTTATATTTGGTTGTCATTGGAAAAAAAAAACAAAAAAAAAGATCTTATTTAACTAACCAAAGTGAATCGTTTTTATTTTTGGCAATTGGTAGTCTATCAACCTTTCTACACCAAATGGAAGTACAAACAAGAGAAAATATTAGCCATGGATTCGTGCTCTTACGTCGTGGTTGGATGGTTGTTGTATATGTCTATAATGCGTCCTAATCAAACAACTTGTACAATTACAACCGAAGCACGACCTATTAATACTACAACATAATCTATGCCCAAGAACATTGGTATGATCGGCCGAACACTGGGACAAAATAAACTTGCCAATCAAATGCTCGCCCCTATAAGCAATTGCCGATTCCAGTGATAAACGCAACTCTAATATGATGGATCATGAATAACTGGGTGCATGTGCACCACCATGCAAAGCCAAACATTCCATGCAAAGACAAAAGACAAGTCATCTTATTTTTAAATTTTTACCCTGTACTTTTCACCTAGCCTGTGTAATTTACTTGAACTTTATCTTCTCTAGGTTAATTCTTGACCTTTAATATAAATACTCTTAGTATCTGGTTGCAACCAACAACCAATATTGAAGAGCATCATTTTCCTTACCTGTTCGTGCTCAGAAACTCAATGCATCTTTATTTGTGTTTTATGTTCTTTGCTCTTTGATGTTTCAATATGGTATCAGATCTCTAGAATAAAACCTGGGGTCTGATTGTTAGGGGTATGCTGTAAAAGCTATGTTCTGCAGATTCTATTAATTCTATTTTGATCTGGCCATCATGTTTCAGTCAAAGTACATGTGCTTGCGGTTTATTTATTTATGCAATCATACTCTTCGTCTTACATTGAGGTAGTGTGGTTCGAAGTGTTTTGAATAGAAGGATCACCTATCAGTTCATTGTAAGACTAACTTATTCGTTTACAGTCTAGACAGACAGTGAGACCCCTCTTGGAAAAAGACTGTAGTAAATTCTTGATTCAGTTGGTCATTGACTGGAGAACTACACTAGCACTTATGATAAGTGTTGAACAGGACCGCAGAAGGATAAGATTATGAGACTCACTGATCGTTATTGTAATCTAGACTTTCAGTGATTGATGCGGTCTCTTAAACTGTAAGATAATATAATATAGGCATAAGTATTCATTTCTTATTTATTTGATTTGCCAAGGGTGATTCCTATTCTGTTAAGATGACATACTCGGTACTTTGGTAAATGAGAGTGTTTAAATGATGTGCTATTATAAATTATTTACGGTCATTGTGTTCCAGTGCGCTGGATAGATGACGTCCCCAAAATGAGCGAAGGAAGGTACATTATGTTAAACTTTGCAGGTGAACGATTGTCCGACATAATGGTTAATGATCTGAGTGGTACTAATTTTTGAAATGAATAAGAAGTCGATCAATCATTTTGTTAGTAATTTAATTAATCAACGGACGTTATATCTTAAACATAAGGAGGTAAATCGGTCAATCAAACTAATATTAATTAATCAGTGGAGGTTTGAATTTATTGAATAGGAGCTAAATGGGGAGAGCAATAATACTACTCTAGTGGGATATTTTAATATTTAATTATAATTAGATTAAAGAATTAATTTTATTCTATAATTAATATTCCATTAGGAAGGGAATATTCCTTCTAGAATATTACCTATGGTTAAAAGACTATGAAGTCTTCTAGAAGGTAATTATTAGTATGAAGGATTCCAAGCTAGATGGGAGAAGTATGTGGAGTAGAATTAGGATTCCTTAGCCTAATGGAGTAAGCCCATATTTAGCACCTCCTTTAGGTCCCTAATGGAGCCTATAAATATACCATGCCCTATCCTCTTTAAGAGACAATTAATGCTGCCCAATTTTCTTCTACATACAAGAGAGAAATAGCATTCTTTGAGAGTTAGGGAGATTAATTTAATCGCACCACCAGGATTAATCGAATTAGGTAATTAGGTAATCCGTTAGAAGGATTTTGAGTAATATTTATTCGAACCTTCTTGTTCATATCTCCAGCCTCCTCACATTGTCGTCCGCTGTGTAATAACCCAGTTTTTGTTAATAAAAGTGATGTATTTTCTTTTATTAATCTCGTTCATTTTCAGCGTTTAAGTTAATAAGTTCAACTTTAAGTCAAAAATCTATTCGGTTAAATTATTAACCGAGTCGAAGTTAATAATTAATTTCTGAACCGTTTATTTTATAAACGGATATTATTAGTCAGGATTAATTACTAAAAGTTAAGAATGTTCGAATTTAATTTCGAAATCGAGTTCTTGATTAAGTCTCGGAAATTCAAGCCATAGCGCACCATGTACTAGTAGCCACCGTCCAACATGTACTTAGGCTTAGTCTAATACCATGATCACACGTAAGTAATCCTAAGCCAAATTCTATGTAAGTGTCGTGAGGAATTCTACCTAGGATAAGTCCATAGGCAAGTTGCTAGTGCTTAGTCACCTACTTGCTTGGACACATGGCTCCATGCTAAGCATCATGTGATGACTAAGCCTAGTGTTGGGACGCCACCTAGCTCTTCCTTGTGCCACATAAGTGATGATGAGGTGTGAGTCTTGCCACCAAACCGTGTGGTGAAAGCAAGTGGCATGACCTCATTTACCCACACTTAAGCATCATCATTCACCTCCTTTTATCTTACCTATATTAATAGTCATAGCCGTGTGTTTCCCATGCATTTTCATGCATGAACCAAGCCTAACATCAGCTTAAAAACCGAGAAGAAATAGTGAGAAAAATTATAGAGAAATTGATAAGAGTAGCCGAAGCTAAAGGGAAGCACACACATTGCATTTGATCACCGAACAAGCACGCAAGTTGCCGTGCATTCCGCAAGCAATTCAAGGGGTATATTCCTTTTTTCCCTGTTTTTACGTATTTGAGTTGATATTAGTAAGATCATGTCCTATTCATGTCGTTCGCTCCATGTTTAAGTCATAAATGGCTCCGGAGGTGCTATATAAGCCCTCTCCGAACTATTTCAAAATCTAATTGGCAAGTCCCAAATAATTCACGCATATTTAGTCAATCCAAGTCATTTTATGTCCAGTCATATGAGGGTTGCCGGAAAAAGTTGTCGGACGGCCAGCGAAAGGCCGACCGTAGTGCCTGCCCGCACATAGCGTGCGCGTGGCACGACCGGCAGTCACAACGGGCACGCAGGCAGCGTGCACACGCGCAGCAGTGCGTGTGTTTAGCCGGTGCACAGCAGCCAGTAACGTGCTGCTACAGGTATGCGCGTAGTCGTGCGCAGTGCACGCCAATACGCACGACAGCACCCAACCAGTCCTCACGCGTACGCCCGCAGCGCGTTACGCGCCCAGCAGCATGCTTCGCGATGCATGTACGCCCTGATGAAGATCGTGTGTCTCGACTGTCGACAAGCCGCTCCCGCGCCTTAAATCGCTCGATAGGTGTTAGGAAGTCGCACACTCGCAGCCTTTCTAACGAATATAATTGCAATAGAATTTTGGTGAAAAAACTAAAGCAAAGAGAGAGAGAACAAAAGTTCTTAAGTTCTATTATTTCTTGGATGATTGAATGATGAAAAATAACATAGGGGACATGGGTATTTATAGGAGAAAACTAAATCTAATTCTAATCTAACTAGATCTCCTAAACTGTGCAGTAAAATAAATCCTAATGCTAATAAATCTCTTAATATCTTTTTCTACTAATAAATAAAAGCAATAAGGAAAGTAA
>CACSLK010003174.1:11089434-11156945 GCA_902706635.1 Striga hermonthica
GCCCGCCAGCAGCGCTCCGCGCACGGTGGCCAGTATCCACGCACGCCTAGGCTGCGCCCAGTGCGCACACGTGACCGAGCTGGTGACCAGCCAGCGGCCGGCCGCCCGGCTGCAGTGAGCCTGCGGTCCGGCCAGTCAATGAACCGGCCGGTTCAGACCGGTTTCTTGAGCAGTTCAGGACTCACTGACCCGATCCGAGTTCAGTACAGTATTTCAGTTATTTTTTTTTTCAGTCCAGTCAGTTCAGTATACCAGTACCAGTTCAGTCCAGTTTTCTTGTCAGTCAAGTTAAACCCCGAGATTATTCCATTTAAATATTTAGATCGAGTCGAGCATCTTAACAGCTATCTTCAGTCAGTCTGAGCATAGTACTTAGTATTTGTTTATTTATATATATTTTTACAGATTGTTCAGCAGCAGCACTTACACTTTCAGACTAGCAGTTCAGGTGGGAACTCAGACTGAGTATTACATTGAGTATAATTACAGCTATCATGTTCGAGGCATGTATATACCAGTTTCTCTTAGAGTGGTGGCCAATTGCGTAATTCCACTCCGGGCTCTAGTGGCTAGATTTGACCACTAGGGTGTGCACATGGGTCCGACTGAGTTTATTACATTCGGCAGACACAGTATCCGGTCCAATTTATACTGTTGACCAGCCATTTTGCAGACATGAGCAGATTATGTACATGCGTTTGATCATGGTGATGCAATTATTATTACTGTTTTATTTCAGTATGAGTTTCTGCGGAGCACAGTGGCTTTAGTGCTCACGCCCCCACTATATTATCTTTTCTGGTGACAGGGTCGGTCCCGAGGAGTGAGCGGAGCAGGTGGTCGTTGGTCCAGTACATATGTTTTGGCAGACTTATGATATGTATATATTATTTTGCCACGATTTTTACTTCCGCTGACGTTTTCATACTTTCAAACTAGCATGTTAGTTTTCAGATTTTGATCCGAGCTCCCGGTCGGATTTTTATACAGTATTACATGCTTGTTTGATAAAAAAAAATCCGTTTTTCTTAATAGTTTTAATTTAGAAACGATAATGGATTTTTTTAGAAAGAAATATTTTTCAATAACATCCCGAGTCACGATTCGCAAACTAATATGTATTTTCAGAGAAGAATTTGCGAAAATTTAACTCTAATTTTTATAAGCTAGCGGGGTGTTACAATTGGTATCAGAGCACGTTTTTGTGTATCTGAATACTTTATTAAGTTAGAAAATTTGCAGTAAACCCGAGCACGCTACGCTCACGCCTCGCCCACTACCAGGTAAGTGCTGAGTTACAATTTATATATATGTAAACGAATGCTTAAGTTTATGCTCAGTAAAGGGTACCAGACATCTAACCCTAGAAACTAGTAAGATGCTCGAGTCAATTCTAGAGTATTTTTCAGAATTTAGTCGGCTGTCCCAGTTATTTGATAATTCGACTCTAGTTTTCTCGGGTTATTTAGCGACTCGTCAAGAAATTTGTGTGCCTAATTAGTCAGTCAGTTAATGTGTTATGTTATTAATCATGTTAAACATTTCAATGTTCAGATGCCGCCTCGTAGAGATCCAGACCAATTAGGAGCTTCCTCAGGCCACAGTAGTCGCACATTTCCGCAACTATCACCCAGAAAAATTTTCCGGCCAAGGAGATCCTCGTATCGTGGACGAATGGGTTCAGGGCCTTGAATTGATTTTCGAGGTCATGGACTGTCCCGACCGTTATCGCGTTTTATGCGCACAGATTCAGTTGACTGGTGATGCACGACTCTGGTGGAATGCCTATTGGAGTATGCGTCCCGGCGAAAAGGAGGGTTGTACCTGGGACAGGTTCAAGGAGTTGATTCGTGAGAAGTATTACCCCACGTACTACCGAGCAGAGATGGAGCGTCAGTTCTTGGCAGACAGGGTGCTCGTTCTGTTGATGAGTACGAGAGAGAGTTTACCCGACTCGAAGCCTTTGTTCTCGATCTGGTGAGTACAGAGGCGAAGAGAGCTCATCGTTTTACCGACGGGCTTGTCCCAGCAGTCCGTCACAATATTGTAGGTCACGGCGTCCAGACCTACGCTCGCACAGTTGCCATTGCTCAGGAAGTGGATGCCAACATCCGACGAGAAGCTATTCCAATTTTGGCCCAGCCAGTTGCTCAACCACCTGCCCAGTCCAACATTGCCCAACAATCAAAGAACAAGAATAAGAGGAAGTTTAGAACATCCCAAGATGAATGGAAGATTCGCCCCAGACAACAATCAATACCAGCCTGCCCGACATGTGGACGACGTCACCGCGGAGAATGTCTTGTGGACCAGAACATTTGTTTCTTTTGTCGCCAGCCCGGCCATATCAGCCCCAACTGCCCAGAACGACTGCAAAAACAACCGCAACAACGACAGCCACCTCAGCAACCTCAACAACAACAGCAGCCCAGACAACAGCCACCACGACCCCAGCAACAGCAACACGGCAGACAGCAGGCCCGCGTTTTTGCAATTGATCAGACGGAGGCCGACCAGCACCCAGGTACCATGTCTTGGATGATTGTTCTTAATAATGTGTCTGTTTATGCCTTGTTTGACACCGGAGCGACCCATTCTTTTATATCACGTCGATGTCTCGAAGCTATTGGAGTTCATTCTATTACCACTGTCGATCATCTCGAGCTGAGTTTAGCCTCGGGACGAAAGATAGTGAATGATGTTAGAGCCACAAAACTCAACCTTTCCATCGGCGGCTGTATTCTGACTACTGATGTTTATGTTATCGAGATGAGGGATTTTGACATCATACTCGGTATGGATTGGCTAACACTTTTTTACGCAGATATCCGATGTCATGACCGGGAGATTACTCTTTATCTTCTGGGAGATGATCAGATCACTTATTTCGGCTCCAGGACTCGTACTCTGCCCCATATTATTTCTATGGCGAAAGCCAGGAAGATCCTCCGACGGGGTGATTGCCAGGGATACCTTGTGAGCCTCGTCGGAGATGAGCCAAAGGCACGGTCACCTCATGACATTCCTATTGTTCGTGAGTTTGTGGACGTATTTCCAGACCAGCTTCTCAGTGTTCCACCTAGCCGACAGGTGGAATTTTCTATCGATCTTATCCCAGGAGCCGGACCCGTTTCTAAGGCGCCATATAGAATGGAACCTAAAGAATTACAAGAATTAAAGACCCAAATACAAGAGTTGTTGAATCTCGGTTTTATTCGACCGAGCGTCTCACCTTTGGGAGCACCCGTTCTTTTTGTCAAGAAGAAGGACAGATCCATGCGTATGTGTATCGATTACCGGGATCTTAACCGGTTGATGATCAAGAATAAATATTCGCTTCCCAGGATTGATGATTTATTTGATCAGTTGAGGGGCGCCTGTGTGTTTTCCAAAATTGATTTACGTTCAGGCTACCATCAGCTGAAAATCAAGGAGTCAGACATACCCAAGACAACATTTCGTACGAGATACGGTCACTTCGAGTTCGTGGTTATGCCGTTCGGCCTCAGCAATGCCCCGGCAGTATTCATGGACGTGATGAACCGTATATTTCATCCTTTTCTTGATTAGTTTGTTATCGTATTCATTGATGATATTCTTATTTATTCCAAGAGCCAGAAGGAGCATGAAGAGCATCTGAGGGCCGTTCTTGAGACCCTTAGACGTGAAAAGTTATATGCGAAGTTCTCTAAATGCGAATTTTGGCTTCAGCGAGTGGCTTTTCTTGGCCACATTATTACTCATGCAGGTATTGAAGTAGACCCTTCCAAAATTGCCGCAGTCCAAAACTGGTCAGCACCGAAGAATCCGTCCGAGGTTCGTAGTTTCCTCGGCCTTGCAGGTTATTATTGCAGATTTATTGAGGGGTTTTCGAAGATTGCCCTCCCTTTGTCCCAGTTGACGAGGAAGTCTGTGAAGTTTGAGTGGACAGACCGTTGTGAATCGAGTTTTCAGGAGCTGAAAAAGAGGCTTACGACGACACCGGTGTTGACTATTCCAGATCCTTCTCGGAGTTTCACCATTTATAGTGATGCTTCGAGGTTGGGTTTGGGGTGTGTGCTTATGCAGGACGGCCAGGTTATAGCGTATGCTTCACGTCAGTTGAAACTCCATGAGCAGAACTATTCTACCCACGACCTGGAGTTAGCTGCAGTGGTACATGCACTCAAGATATGGCGGCATTATCTTTATGGTGGTCGGTGCGAGATTTATACCGATCACAAGAGTCTGCAGTATATTTTCATGCAAAAGAAGCTCAACATGCGTCAGCGACGTTGGTTGGAGCTTGTTAAAGATTATGACTGCACGATTCAGTATCATCCGGGGAAAGCAAATGTGGTAGCTGATGCCCTGAGCCGAAAGGTAAAGGGCGAATTATCTTGTTCTATTACTCAGCAGCGTCATCTTATTCGAGACTTTGCCCGGATGCAGATTCAGGTCGTCGAGTCGCTTCCTGCAGTGATTATGAGGAGTGTTAGCTCGATAGAGATTCAGCCCACGTTGAGGGACACAATCCGGCGTGAGCAGTCTTCTGATCAATTTAGTCGTGCTATTGAGGCCAAGGTTCACGCCGGAGGAGTCGAGGGTTTTTTCCGAGGCGCAGATGGCGCCTTGGAGTTCAGAGGCAGAATCGTAGTGCCGAAGGTCGAGGCCTTGCAAAAGGAGATCTTGACGGAGGCACATACCGCACCTTATTTAGCTCACCCCGACAGCACTAAGATGTATCACGACCTGAAAAGGTCATTCTGGTGGAGGGGAATGAAAAAAGACGTTGCCAGTTTCGTGAAGAAGTGTTTGGTCTGTCAGCAAGTTAAGACCGAGCACAAGAGTCCTATAGGCCTTCTGCAACCACTCGAGATTCCGAAGTGGCAGTGGGAGGAAGTCGCAATGGATTTCGTTACAGGGCTGCCTAAGTCGTCCGAGCACCACGACGCGATTTGGGTAGTGGTGGACAGATTGACGAAAGTCGCACATTTCTTACCTGTATCAATGACCATGTCGATGGAGAAGTTGGCCGAGATTTATACCCGTGGGATCATTCGACTCCACGGAGTGCCTGTTCATATTGTGTCAGACCGAGATCCCAGATTCACCAACAGATTCAGGGAGAGTTTACACGAGGCGATGGGCACGCAGTTACACTTCAGTTCAGCTTACCATCCGGAGACAGACGGTCAGACAGAGAGGACTATTCAGACGCTCGAGGATATGCTCCGAGCGTTGGTTTTAGACAGAAATGCTAAGTGGGAGTCGATTTTGCCGTTAGTTGAGTTCGCCTATAACAACAGTTATCAGGCGTCGATCTAGATGGCTTCTTTCGAGGCATTTTACGGGCGTAAATGCCGCTCGCCCCTTTATTGGGACAATGTTGGTGAACGTCGAGTACTCGGTCCGAAGATGATCGAGGAGACAGCTGAGCAAGTTGAATTAATCAGGCATAGACTTAGAACAGCGCAGAGTCAGCAGAAGTCATCGGCCGACAAGCACAGACGCGATATCCAGTTCGAAGTCGGAGAACGAGCCTTTCAGAGAGTTTGTCCATTCCGATGGATCGTTCGATTCGGGAAGAGAGGGAAGTTACATCTTCGGTTCATCGGCCCGTTCGAAGTTCTCGAACGAGTGGGCGAAGTAGCCTATCGTCTAGCTCTGCCTCCCGAGTTGTCTAATGTTCATAATGCCTTTCATGTGTCCATGTTACGTAAGTACGTGTGCGATCCAGATCATGTTCTTCAGCATACTGATATTCAGCTTCAGCCAGATTTATCATACGAGGAGTATCCGGTAGCAGTTTTGGACCTCGAGGTTCGGCGGCTCTGGAGACGAGACATTCCCCTCGTACGCATTAGATGAAATCGCCACAGAGAGTCAAATGCTACTTGGGAGCGCGAGGCAGACATTAGAGCTCGTTTTCCTGACTTTGAGTATTGATGTATATATTGTCCTTGTATTCTGTATATATGTTTAGTTTGATATTTTCGAGGACAGAAATATTTTAAGGAGGGTAGATTGTAATAACCCAGTTTTTGTTAATAAAAGTGATGTATTTTCTTTTATTAATCTCGTTCATTTTCAGCGTTTAAGTTAATAAGTTCGACTTTAAGTCGAAAATCTATTCAGTTAAATTATTAACCGAGTCGAAGTTAATAATTAATTTCTGAACTGTTTATTTTATAAACAGATATTATTAGTCGGGATTAATTACTAAAAGTTAAGAATGTTCTAATTTAATTTCGAAATCGAGTTCTTGATTAAGTCTCGGAAATTCAAGCCATAGCGCACCATGTACTAGTAGCCACCGTCCAACATGTACTTAGGCTTAGTCTAATACCATGATCACACTTAAGTAATCCTAAGCCAAATTCTATGTAAGTGCCGTGACGAATTCTACCTAGGATAAGTCCATAGGCAAGTTGCTAGTGCTTAGTCACCTACTTGCTTGGACACATGGCTCCATGCTAAGCATCATGTGATGACTAAGCCTAGTGTTGGGACGCCACCTACCCCTTCCTTGTGCCACATAAGTGATGATGAGGTGTGAGTCTTGCCACCAAACCGTGTGGTGAAAGCAAGTGGCATGACTTCATTTACCCACACTTAAGCATCATCATTCACCTCCTTTTATCTTACCTATATTAATAGTCAAAGCCGTGTGTTTCCCATGCATTTTCATGCAAGAACCAAGCCTAAAATCAGCTTAAAAACCGAGAAGAAATAGTGAGAAAAATTATAGAGAAATTGATAAGAGTAGCCGAAGCTAAAGGGAAGCACACACATAGCATTTGATCACCGAACAAGCACCCAAGTTGTCGTGCATTCCGCAAGAAATTCAAGGGGTATATTCATTTTTACCCTCTTTATACGTATTTGAGTTGATATTAGTAAGATCATGTCCTATTCATGTCGTTCGGTCCATGTTTAAGTCATAAACGGCTCCGGAGGTGCTATATAGGGCCTCTCCGAACTATTTCAAAATCTAATTGGCAAGTCCCGAATAATTCACTCATATTTAGTCAATCCAAGTCATTTTATGTCCAGTCATATGATGGTTGCCGGAAAAGATTGCCGGACGGCCGGTGAAAGGCTGACCGTAGTGCCTGCCCGCACATAGCGTGCGCGTGGCACGACCGGCAGTCACAGCGGGCACGCAGGAAGCGTGCACACGCCCAGCAGTGCGTGTGCGTAGCCGGTGCCCAGCAGCCAGTAACGTGCTGCTACAGGTATGCGCGTAGTCGTGCGCAGCGCACGCCAATACGCACGGCAGCACGCAACCAGTCCTTACGCGTACGCCCGCAGCGCGTCGCGCGCCCAGCAGCGTGCCTCGCGATGCATGTACGCCCGCCAGCAGCGCTTCACGCACGCTGGCCACTATCCACGCACGCCTAGGTTGCGCCCAGTGCGCGCACGTGACCGAGCCGGTGACCAGCCAGCGGCCGACCGCCCGTCCGCAGCGAGCCAGCGGTTCGGCCAGTCAATGAACCGGCCGGTTCAGACCGGTTTCTTGAGCAGTTCAGGACTCAGTGACCCGGTCCGAGTTCAGTACAGTATTTCAGTTATTTTTTTTAGTCCAGTCAGCTCAGTATACCAGTACCAGCGCAGTCCAGTTTTCTTGTCAGTCAAGTTAAACCCCGAGATTATTCCAGTTAAATATTTAGATCGAGTCGAGCATCTTAACAGCTATCTTCAGTCAGTCTGAGCATAGTACTTAGTATTTGTTTATTTATATATATTTTTACAGATTGATCAGCAGCAGCACTTACACTTTCAGACTAGCACTTCAGGTGGGAACTCAGACTGAGTATTACATTGAGTATAATTACAGCTATCATGTTCGAGGTATGTATATACCAGTTCCGCTTAGAGTGGTGGCCAATTGCGTAATTCCACTCCGAGCTCTAGTGGCTAGATCTGACCACTAGGGTGTGCACATGGGTCCGACTGAGTTTATTACAGTCGGCAGACACAGTATCCGGTCGAGTTTATACTGTTGACCAGCCAGTTTACAGACATGAGCAGATTATGTACATGCGTTTGATCATGGTGATGCAATTATTATTACTGTTTTATTTCAGTATGAGTTCCTGCGGAGCACAGTGGCTTTAGTGCTCACGCCCCCACTATATTATCTTTTCAGATGACAGGGTCGGTCCTGAGGAGTGAGCGGAGCAGGTGGTTGTTGGTCCAGTACATATGTTTTTGCAGACTTATGATATGTATATATTATTTTACCACGATTTTTACTCCCGCTGACGTTTTCAGACTTTCAAACTCGCATGTTAGTTTTCAGATTTTGATCCGAGCTCCCGGTCAGATTTTTATACAGTATTACCTGCTTGTTTGATAAAAAATAATCCGTTTTCCTTAATAGTTTTAATTTAGAAAAGATAACGGATTTTTTTAGAAAGAAATATTTTTCAATAACATCCCGAGTCACGATTCGCAAACTAATATGTATTTTTAGAGAAGAATTTACGAAAATTTAACTCTGATTTTTATAAGCTAGCGGGGTGTTACACGATGTCACCGAAAATCGCTGCCGCCATCTTCAGTCATCGGAAGCCACCCGAGCCTATCCGAACGCAGTCAGGAGTCCCAGCCCAAAATCGCACATAGCCAGGCACGATCCCATCTCCCGGCCACGATCGTCAGTACGCGCGCGAAAGCCCAGGGCTGTCTGTCTGCCTTCTCCCGTGACGTTGTCATCCCCGATCGCCCATAACTATCGCTGCCCGTCATCCTCGCGCATTGCCGATCCCAGCGCGAAACGCAACACGCGCGCCGAGTCTGCTTGCTTCCAAAAAGCGTGTCGCGCACGTACACGTGATCCAGACACCTGCGCCCAGTCCTCGTCGGCGTAAGAATCCCGCCCAACACGTACGCGAAGTTCTTGTTTGTTCTCAGCGCCCGACCTTGTGCACCAACGACCAGTGCGTCACGCCCAGCGCCCGACACGCATCTGCCACAGCCCGCGATCGTTGCCAGCGTCCTCGACCAGAAACTAGCTCCTGCATGCGCCGCTGCAGTACGCGACCTGCCAACACCCGCTTCCAAGCCGCTGCAACCCGGACCCTGAGACGACCCGACCCGACCGTGCTTAGTTCGATATCTCGATTAGGATCGAGTAAAGGCCAAATCCATTTTCCCATTGAATTGTGGTGATCAGACGAACTTCATCAACCGTATTCAGAATCGTCTCTGATTGGGCTAAAAATTTTAAAAGGTAATGTGTTAGGATTTACTTTGTTAAGTTCAATACTGTGCATATCGTTGTCGTTCCTAATAGAACCCAACAACTGGTATTAGAGACCAGGTTTAAATCAACTTTTTGCACAGTTTGAATTTGGACTTGCCTGTTAATGCAGTCGTGAGCGTTCTGGCCCGGTTCGGGGTAGATAGATTCTTTTCCTCGCCGGTAGAACATCGAAAACCTGCAAATAACTCTCACACCGGGGGTTGTGTCCGGTGAAGAGCCTCCGATGCTTAAGTCAGTATGTGTATGAGTATACTGGAATTGAGTAATGGAAAAAGCGTCTTAAGGAAGAAAGGCTCACCCTCTTTATATAGGAGTGAAATACCTGACCTATGGCTGCCCGGATTTGATGAGCTGGCTGCCCAAGATTCCCGTCCGTACTCTGACACACAGCGCGCATGTCAGAAGTGGCGCGGGACATTGGGAGCTGCCAGAGGTGGTTGTCGCTATCAACCAATAAGTTCTCGACACGTGTCCTCCTGTAAATGGGATAAATATTCTTCTGAAATTTTGTTAGAGGCTCTTTCACGCGCCTGTGACTAGGCCGATCTACGCAATGTTAAGTCCGTGAAGTGGTCGACCGATTGAGGTCGACTGAACTGCTCGACCGTTCATCTGGTCGAAGGATAGATTGGTCGACTGCTTGGCTGGTCGACTGGTCAATTTTCGAGTCACTCAGCTTGGTTTCCTAACAGTATGACCTCTTCGACCGGTTCAGCAAACCGATATAGCCTTGTGGGTATAATATCCTATATCATCTAGTCCCCCGCACTCTGGTCGAGTCTGGATGACTCGATCTAAGAGTGAATTCGTGCTCGTCACTTTTCTAGATGACCTGGTGTCAAATATCGACCACCTAATGAATTTCCCGCTCATTCTTTAAATTAATTCTCCATTAATTGCCAGACATAAAGTCGCCTATCACATGTCCTTTCTGTCGTGCTTATTTTTCGGCCACGCATCGCATCTGTCAGATACTTTAATTATTACGTTTTCTCTAACGCGCCCGTCTTGAGTGCTGTGTGAGTGCATTCTCTCCACCATAAGATCTAGCGGTCCTTATCTTTTAACCCTTCAACTCTCCAAGGTTTAAATTCAACACTTAGCGAATTTTCCAAGTTTTTTCACCTTTGCAATCTCAAACTTTGTTGTGCTCAAAATTCTTTCTGCAAAAACCCTAAATTTTTTTCAGCAATTCCTCCTACAATCCTCGAGCTTTTCCAATTCCCTCATCTGCAATTATGAGTAAGTTGCTCCTCGCCTGACTTTACGTTTCATGTATCCGAGATTTTGCGTTTTGAGTTTCTTGAATTGGGTATCTGAAGTTTGCTAATTGAGTGTTTTGAATTTGTGTGTTGGATGCCTGTGTTTGCTTGTTAATCACTGTGAATTTTTCCCTTTTCTTCCAAAATCTCCCGAAATCCCTGTTCTCCTTCTTTAATTTCTCCAAAATCGCCTCTTCGTAGAGCCCTAGCTTTGAAAACCTTCTCCTCTTCCCCCTTTTCTTTTAGAATTTTTCTTTTTGATATTGTTCTTTTTCTTTTTTATCTTTTCCAGATTCTGCTACTTCGACCACCTCCTCTGACTCGGTTCAAATATTGCCCTCTGCACTCGAAGTTGTTCCTCTCTCTATCCTTCGCCCCGGCGATACCGTTCCTACCCTTGTTTTTACAGCCCGCATTTCTTCTCCCAACTTCGGGGATACAATGGATAACATTCCTCTCCGCCATCGTCGACCCGCCTTTGGCTCGTTAGATGAGCCGGAGGAGGACGAGGTCATGTCCTCTCAACCCACTTTTCCCACATCTTCGACCATTCCTCCTTCTTCCTCCCAACCTGGTGCTTCTACCTCTCCTCCCAAAAATTACTCGACTAAAGAATCTTCTAAAACCTCTTCCAAGCTTCAATCCTCTCTTTCTCTCTCTAGTAACTGGCTAAGTCTCGCGAAAATCGGCCGACCTATTGGCTGGGCCTTCTATAGCTCTTCTCGATCCGACAAATACGACCATCCTCCAAGCGACTGCTATACCTTCTTCGAGATACAATTCAAATTTGGCTTCAGTTTCCCTCTGGACCCTGAGCTACTTCGCATTTGCGAATGGTTCTCGCTTCCCCTGCATCAGCTCCCTCCTAACGCTATTCGCTTCATGACCACCTTCATCATCCTTTGTCATGTCCGCTTAGGTCGATTCGACCTAGCCTTCTTCCACTACTGTTACGCCCCTTCCAAGCAAGGTCGAGGCCTTTACCTTAAAAGCCACAATGACGCTCACTTTATCAATGACATTCCTTTTAATCTTCCTAAGTGGAGTGACAGATTCATCTTTTTTCAGCCCAATGTCCCTTTCCCTTGGCCCTCCATACCTTAGGTCAAGGAAGTTTCCCAAGAGGCGGCCTCGTCTCCTCCTCTAAGCCCTCTTTTCGACCAACAGATCCACACTTGGAATTCCAAGCCCGTTGCATCAGAAAGACTTCTCAAGGACGAAAACTTCTTCACCACTGTGGTCTTCCTACCCACAAAAACCTTAGTCTCTACCAGGGCCGATGACCCCCAACACAAAACCATCGAATGCCAACATAAACCCGACGACCGTCAACAAAAGACCACTGACCACCAGCACAGGACCGACGACCGTCGTCGAAAAACCGACCCTCGAGCTCCCAATCCCAAAGTTATCACTCCTTCCAAAACCCACGACAAATCTTCCGAACCCAATGCCTCGTCCAAAACCAAAACATAAGACAAACCTCCCTTCGACCAATCATCCTCTAAGACCTTCTTGTTGGCTCGACCAAAGCTCTGGTCGAGTCAAGTAGGTGGAATGACTCAGGGCGTGAGGTGGCCCTAGGAAAGCGTCCCCAGACCAAGGTGAAATGGTCTGGAAGCGAACGCGTAACAACCATTCTCCGTCTGACCCACTGGCCCCAAAATCCACCTCCTTGCTATCGGCCTCTGTGAATGAAGTGGCCAGCCGTCTTGAGGGTGCCCTCCTCGAGGATGACCTCAAGAAGACCGGCACCACTCTGCCCGAAGTTGGCGACCAGCTCGTCAAATGGCTTGCCCAGGTACTGCTCGTCCGTCATTGGTTTCAATCCCTTCTCCTCACTTTTCTTTGTTACACATACACTGAACTGTTTTATTGTCTTTGTTTATAGGGCTTGGTTCAATTTTTTCCTCTGGCCAAGGAGGCTCGAGACAGCTTTGGGAAGTCAATAAAGAGTCTCGAGGGCGCTCTTGGCTTTCTGCAGGACAAGAATTCGACTCTCCTGCACACAACGCCAAGCTCGGAGAGACGCAAACCGAGCAAAAGAACGAGTTCGAAGTCAAGATTAAGTCTCTTGATGGAGAGCTCGCTAAAAGAAATGAAGTTCTCGCGGAGAGAGAGGCCACACTTGCGGTGAAGGAGGTGGCAGTGGCAGAGAAGGAAGATGCCTTGAAAGAGAAGGAAGCGACGCTCGAGCAGGAGCGGGCCACTCGAGCTCAGGCAGAAGCGGCTCGGGCACAAGCGGAGGCTGCTCGAGTCGAGTTGGAGGCCACCCTAGCCAAGGAAAGGGCTGCCCATGCCGAAGAAAAGCAACGATATGCAAACGCCACCGCTCTACGAGCCAGGAAAATGCTTTGGGCGACGACAACCGGGTAGCTTTTCCTCCGAGAACATCGTGCACAAGTGGTGGCTGATTTCATGCAGTCACCACAATTTCTGAAGGAGGTTCAAGATTTTGGGGTGGACTGCTTCCAGTTTGCCCTGCAAAAGGCCGGCGAGCAGATCGCCGAGGATGACTTTGATCAGCTCGACCCCAGGGCTATCTGGGATGCCTTACCAAAGGTTCCCTCTAGCTTTCACGATGACCCTACTCTGCCGCTCGAACACGAGTGGTGGTCAGGGCAACTCGAAAGGAGCTTGGCTCGATCGGACACTCTGAAAAAGACTTTTTCTCTGCCCGATGGTGCTACTCCTCCTACAGCCATGTTGGTCGTCATGGCTGAATCTATCCAGACGCCAACTTAATGAAGTCTGCGACTCAACCTCTGGCACCAGCCACCAGCTCGATCCTAACGCCTTCGTTAGCAATGCTGACTCCACTGTTGCTCCTCCTCCGTAGGCTAGTTTGTATTGTGTTGTATTTAATTTCAACTTTATATTCTGCTGAACTTTTGTAATCTCCTTTGGAATGGAAGTGTTTTGTTCGATTTTGTTTATGTCTTCAATAATGTTTGTGATGACTTGATTTGGTACACTTGTATAACTTTCCAACTGGATAATTGAAATGAAACTCCATATAGGGTTAACACATCTTCCGCCTTTTAAAACATGATGGGTTTTAAATTTTTGAACACATGCCCATCTTTAAAGGTGGTCAAAGCATGCAACCATCCAGCCTCATGGCCTTAAACATGATGGGTTTTAGATTTTTGAACATATGCCCACCTTTAAAGGTGGTCAAAGCATGCGACCATCCAGCCTCATGGCCTTAAACATGATGGGTTTTAGATTTTTGAACACACGCCTACCTTCAGAGGTGGTCGAAGCATGCGATCATCCAACCTCATGACCTTAAATATGATGGGTTTTAGATTTTTGAACACATGCCCACCTTTAGAGGTGGTCGAAGCATGCGACCATCCAGCCTCATGGCCTTAAACATGATGGGTTTTAGATTTTTGAACACATGCCCACCTTCAGAAGTGGTCGAAGCATGCGAGCATCCAGCCTCATGGCCTTAAACATGATGGGTTTTAGATTTTTGAACACATGCCCACCTTCAGAGGTGGTCGAAGCATGCGACCATCTAGCCTCATGGCCTTAAACATGATGGGTTTTAAATTTTTATAGAGTTCCTCCTTCGTGCCTGCGTCGCCATGCTCGTCTACAGGACTTGAGATTTCATCTTCGGCGTATCTGCCTCGCTGAGCTCATTGTTGGTCTTTTCGCCTTCGTGCTCAACCACCCCGAGGGCCTTAGTCATGGTGGGTTTGGGTCTTCACACTTGCCCACCCGCGAGGAATGTTCCAAACAGGAGGTCACCCAGCCCGAGGGCGTGAGTAATCGACCAACCTGCGCACCCCAAGGGATGTTCTAAACAAGCGACCACCCAGCCGGAGGGCCTTAGTCTTGGTGGGTTTGGGTCTTCACACTTGCCCACCCGCGAGGAATGTTCCAAACAGGAGGTCACCCAGCCCGAGGGCGTGAGTATTCGACCAACCTGCCCACCCCAAGGGATGTTCTAAACAAGCGACCACCCAGCCCGAGGGCCTTAGTCATGGTCGGTTTTGGTCTTCACACTTGCCCACACGCGAGCAATGTTCCAAACAGGAGGTCACCCAGCCCGAGGGTGTGAGTAATCGACCAACCTGCCCACCCAAGGGATGTTCTAAACAAGCGACCACCCAGCCCGAGGGCCTTAGTCATGGTGGGTTTGGGTCTTCACACTTGCCCACCCGCGAGGAATGTCCTAAACAGGAGGTCACCCAGCCCGAGGGCGTGAGTAATCGACCAACCTGCCCACCCCAAGGGACGTTCTAAACAAACGACCACCCAGCCCGAGGGCCTTAGTCATGGTGGGTTTTGGTCTTCACACTTGCCCACCCGCGAGGAATGTTCCAAACAGGAGGTCACCCAGCTCGAGGGCGTGAGTAATCGACCAACCTTCCCACCCCAAGGGATGTTCTAAACAAGCAACCACCCAGCCCGAGGGCCTTAGTCATGGTGGGTTTGGGTCTTCACACTTGCCCACCCGCGAAGAATGTTCCAAGCAGGAGGTCACCCAGCCCGAGGGCGTAAGTAATCGACCCACCTGCCCATCCCAAGGGATGTTCTAAACAAGCGACCACCCAGCCCGAGGGCCTTAGTCATGGTGGGTTTTGGTCTTCACACTTGCCCACCCGCGAGAAATGTTCCAAACAGGAGGTCACCCAGCCCGAGGGCGTGAGTAATCGACCAACCTGCCCACCCCAAGGGATGTTCTAAACAAGCGACCATCCATCCCGAGGGCCTTAGTCATGGTGGGTTTTGGTCTTCACACTTGCCCACCCGCGAGGAATGTTCCAAAAAGGAGGTCACCCAGCCCGAGGTTGTGAGTAATCGACCAACCTGCCCACCCCAAGGGATGTTCTAAACAAGTCATCTTTTAACTAGACCATATCATACATCTTGTCATCCAACCATTCCAACATTCCAAGCATAAGAGGGTCTGCAATAAAGCAAGTAATACCGAAAGACAAGTGAGTTCCATTGACTTTTGGACAAGATTCGCAAGTTACATCTTTGTTCAATCTTGTAAAATCTCTTTGAGACGAAAGCAAAAAGTTTACACATAATATTTTTTTCAAATTAGCTATGTTCCATGACCTGGCAAGTGATCTTCCTTCTGCATCCATTAGAGAGTATGCTCCTCCTGTATGCACTCTCTCGATCAGGTATGGTCCTTCCTAGTTTAGCTCCAGCTTTCCCACGTGTTTGAGCACATCCACACGCTTCCAAACCAAGTCACCTACTTGGAGTCTGGGGACTTTCACCTTCTTGTCATGAGCTGCCGCATCCTTTGTTTGTACGCCTCTACCCTGATCGCTGCCCTTTCGCGCAGCTCCTCTATAGTATCTAAGGCCGCCGTTATGAGTTCCTCATTTTGCTCCAGGTCATATGCGCTCAACCTTTGCGATGACATCTCGACCTCAACTAGCAGCAGTGCCTCCATCCCATAGACTAAACTAAAGGGCGTCTCTCCTATTGTCGACCTCAGGGTTGTACAGTACGTCCAGAGTACTGAAGTTAGCTCGTCAACCCACGCCCCCGAGGCCTTTTCCAGCCTTGTTTTCAGCCCGTTCAGTATAATCCGGTTGGTCACCTCGACCTGGCCATTGGCTTGCGGATGAGCGACAGAGGCAAAATGTTTCTAAATTTTCATATCCTCACACCATTATCGAATCCTCTTGCCATTGAATTGAGTTCCATTGTCGGATATCAACACTTTAGGCACGCCAAACCTACAGCAAATATAGTTATATAAAGAATTGATGACTTTCTCCTTCGTGATCTTTGCCAAGGGCTCGGCCTCCACCCACTTCGTAAAATAGTCTACCACCACGATCAGGAATTTCCTCTGGCCAGTTCCTTGTGGCATCGGCACCACCAGGTCGATTCCCCACTGGGCAAATGGTATAGGAGCAGTCATCGTTGTCATCGCCTCTGTCGGCTGATGGATAAGCGGGCCATGCTTCTGGCATTGCAGACATTTCCTCACCATCGCCTTCGCATCCTCCTTCATCGTCGGCCAAAAGTATCCCGCTCTCAGAATTTTTGCGACCAAGGCCCCCGACTTACTGTGGTCACTGCAGCATCCTTCGTGCACTTCTCTCAACACGTATCGACCTTCTTCCTTAGTCAGACAGCGTAAATGCGGTCCAACATATGACCGTTTGTAGAGGATGCCTCCGTACTAAAAAATCTCCTCACTATCTTTATTTTCCCCTCCTTCAACTCCTCTAAGATCGGGGCCCTCTAATCCTCCGCTTCCTCAATCTCTACTACTTCCGCCTCGACCACACTTCTTTGTAAATGCAATAGAATCACACTCCCGCTTTTACAATCCACCAGGGTTTGAGCAATTTTCGACAATAAGTCCGCTCGACATTCTTCCCTCGAGGGATCTGTATCAGCTCGAATGAGTCAAACTCCTCTTTCAACTTCTTCATCTCGTCTACATACTTCTGCATCTGCTCCTCCTTAACTTCAAATCCTTTCTGGAACTGCCCAACCACAAATTGAGAATCAGAATGTACTTGCACTTTTCGGGCTCCTCCTACCCTGGCTAACCTCAAACCTTTGATCACCGCCTCATACTTGGCCTCATTATTGGATATCTTGAACCCCACCTTGGCTGCGAACTCCAAGTAATCTCCCTTACGAGAAACAAGACAATTCCCAATCCGGCCCCACTTCTTACCACAGATCCATCCACAAATAACTGACATACTCCTCCAGACTCCTCCTCGACTTTAGTGCCTTCCTAAATAAAATCGGCCAACACCTGCGCCTTTATAGCTCTCCTCGGTTCATACAGCAATGAGTATTCACTCAACTCGACCGCCCATTTTACCAATCGACCAGAAACTGATGGTCAGCCAAGCGTTTGTCCCAACGGCATGTTCGTTTGCATCTTCACCTTATGATTTAAGAAATAAGGCCTCAGTTTTCGAGCAGTTACAACCACCTCCAAAGAACACTTCTCGATCTCTGAGTACCTCATCTCCGCTCTCTGCATCACCCTGCTCACGTAATAGATGAGGAATTGTGCTACCCCTTCCTCTTGCAGCAATACCAAACTTACAGCCCTCTCCCCAATACAAATGTACAGCACCAAATCCTCACCTTGTACTGGTTTGGCCAACAGAGGAAGATTGACTAACACTCCTTGCAACTCCTCGAACGCTCTTTGAGCCTCTTCTGTCCATTGGAACTTCACACTCTTCTTTAGCGTTTTAAACAATGGGCCACTTCTCTCCGCCACTTTCGATATAAAACGACTCAGCCCCACAATTCGACAGCCAGGATTTGTACCTCCTTAACATTTGTCGGCGACTTCATCTCCATCACCGCTTGCACCTTCTCCAGATTCATCTCGATACCTCTCTTGGTCACCAAGTAACCTAAGAATTATCCTGACTTTACCCCGAAAGAGCACTTGGCTGGATTCAACTTCATCACATACCTCCTCAATGTTAAGAACATTTATTTCAAGTCCCGCACATGATCCATCTCCTCCTCACTCTTCACCAACATATCATCCACATATACTTCCATATTCCTCTCATGTTGTTCTTTGAAAATTTTGTCGACCAGCATTTGATACGTGGCGCCCGCGTTTTTCAGGCCAAACGGCATCACCACGTAACAATAGGTTCCTCGACTTGTGACGAAACTCACCCGCTTTCTATCTTCTTTCACCAAGGGAATTTGGTGATACCCTTGGGAGGCATCCATCAAGCTCAGCAGCTCACATCCCGCAGTTGAGTCGACCAGCTGATTGATTCTGGGTAATGGGTACAAATCCTTCGGGCATGCTTTGTTCAGATCGCGAAAGTCGATGCACATTCTCCATTTCTTCTCCGCCTTTGACACCATCGGTGTGTTTGATAACCATTCGGGGAATTGAATCTCCTTGATATGCCCAGCTCCCAATAAATTCTCGATCTCCTTCTCAATAATTTTATCCATCTCCGCCCCATGGTGCCTCCTTTTTTGCTTCACTGGCCTCACATTGAGGTCAATGTTTAGACGGTGCTCAATCACCTCCGTGCTTATTCCTGTCAATTCCTCTGCTGTATAAGCGAAGATATCAGCAAACTCCCTTACCAGGCTGATCAACCTCGACCTAATGGGCTCCTCCACGTCTTTCCCGATCCTAAACTTCCTCTCCTCATACCCCTCGACCATCTGGATTTCCTCCACCTCTCCTCCTGGCTGGATATCCACCTTCTCCTTACCCCTCTCCACTTTCTGTCGGTCCTCCTTCGACCTTGACCCACCTGGTCGATTAATCTCCTCCTCCTTCTGCTTGGCCGGCCTTCTCGCCAATTGTTTGTTATTGCTTACCTTCGTCTGGTATCAGCTTCTCGAAGTAAGTTGATCTCTGGCAATCTCACCAACGTTTTCGTCCACAGGATACTTTATCGTCATGTGGTACGTGGATACGAATGCCTGGAACGCGTTCAAGCTCGTCCTCTCTATAATAATATTGTAAGATGACTCATCTCCCACCACCACGAATCTTACCATCCGCACCTTCCTCGTCACTCCCGATCCTAATGCCACTGGCAGACTGATCTCGCCTATCGGCTTTACTTCGCCTCCGTTGAATCCGTACAAGGCCGTGGCCACTGGCTTTAGCTCCATATTCAGCTCCTTGTTTATCTGCACAAAACAGTCATAAAACATCACGTCTACCGAACTCCCGGTATCAATAAACACCCTCTTCACATCAAAGCCCGCAACCTTCGCGGCAATCACCAAAGCATCATTGTGTGGTAAGACCACTCCTTCGGCATCCTCCGCTTTAAAACTTATCACCGGAAAGCGAGCCGTAATCCTCACCTCCTCTCTCTTCCTTTTCACCGCTCGAGCATGCTCTTTCCTGGCGTTATTCGAGTCGCCATCCGTCAGCCCCCCTGAAATCATATAGATCGTCCCCCTCTTCATAGGGGCTTCGCCTCCGTGTCCTCCCTTATCTCCATCTCTCCTTGGCTTCTTCCCCCGACCATCTCGACCGTCTTTATCATCTCCCTCTTCATTCTTATCACTCCTTTCCTCCGAATTCTCCCGGCATCTCCTCCTTCTTTTTCCCTTCGCCCTATCATGATACATAAATTCTTTCAGATGCCCCGCTCGAATCAACATCTCAATCTCATCCTTCAAATTCCTACAGTTCTCGATAGTATGGCCGTAATATTGATGAAAACGGCAGTAGATATCTGACCTGGGTCGAATCGGGCCTGTAAATCTCGTCTTTGGCCATGTCACATCTTCGCTCGACATTTTCTGCTCCATCACCTCGAGCACTTTTGTCAAATCTTTCCTCAAAGGTGTAAAATTATGGTATCTTTGTCTCTCAAACGACAAAGGCCTCCCATGCCACTTATCATCCTTTTTCTCCCGTTTTGAATCTCGACCCTCTCTCCAGGGTGATGTTCTTTTCGGCCCACTCCTTTTGGGCGAACTCCTCCTCGGTGACCTCCCCCTTTGTGGGCTCTTCTCCTTCTTTGGCTCTGGTCAAGCTGCCCCCTCCAATTTTGCAAACTCCACCTCCATCTACTCCAGATTAATATACTTCCTGCATCGCTTCAAAACGTCCTCATATGATCGAGCAGGGGTCTTTGCCAGGGAGGTTCGACAAGGCCCCGCTCGAAGACTCCTTATCAATCCTCCTACCTTCACCTCATTCGAGGCCGAGTGCACCTCCAAACACGTCTGATTATATCGAGCAACATACTTTCTCAATGATTCCTTCTCCTCCTGCCTCATCGCCATTAGGGTCAGATATGTCTTCTCCTGAGCCACTGCGCTTGAGTACTGATTGGTGAGTTTGCTAGAAAAATCCTCAAAATCGGTGATCGACCCTGGGGGCAATTGATAGAACTAATTGAGTGCTCCCCCACGCAAGGTTGATAAGAAAGCCCTGCAACACACAGAATTAGAGTATCCATGCAATACAGCCATATTCTCAAAAGTCCTCACATGCCTCGACCGGTCAGATGACCCGTCATACACCAAGTTAGTCTCCCTGAAATTATTCAGTAAAGGAGCAGCGAGAATCTCCCTCTAGAAAAGATGTCCTCAAGCTCTCCTCTCCGGCCTCCCTTAAACCTTGTCCTGCAACTGGCGCAACTGCTCTGCCATCTTCTCCATCGTACGATCCCTTCCACCTCATCCATCTCCATAACTGGACACATCCTCGTCCTGGCTTCCTACCACTGTGGTCGGCGCAGTTGTGGCGTGAGATGTGTGGCTTGTGACTTGCTGCACCGCCTGTGCCGCCGCGGCTGCCGCTATCCTCTGCATCTCCTCCCTGGTCATCGTTACCATCTGTTGACTGGGAGCTTGTATAACGGCTTGCGGTGGCGCTCCTCCTTGTGCTGCTACTCCTCCTTGTGCGGTCGCTCCTCCTGGTTGCGCTACCACTGGGTTTTGCGGTGGCGGTGCGCGAGCCTCCTGGGCATGACTGGAGCTGACATCTCCCTCAGGAATCGCCGTAGACGCTCCCACACCTTGAAGGATGGGTGTAGGAGTGACCGACGTCTGTGAAGGGCCAGAGAAACCTGGAGGAAGACCTTGACCAATCGGCCTGGTCGTCGTCCAAGTGTCGTCGAACGTCGACTGCAAGTTGGTTCTGGGAATTTCGTTTGCCATAGCTGAGCTTCAAACACAACTTCTCGAACAAAAGCCCCTACATACGGCGCCAATAATGCAGGCGTGAGCGTCCTGGCCCAGTTCGGGGTAGATCGATTCTTTTCCTCACCGGTAGAACGTCGGAAACCTGCAAATAACTCTCACACCGGGGATTGTGTCCGGTGAAGAGCCTCCGATGCTTAAGTCAGTATGTGTATGAGTATACTGGAATTGAGTAATAGAAAAATCGTCTTAAGGAAGCAAGGCTCACCCCCTTTATATATGAGTGAAATACCTGACCTAAGGCTGCCCGGATTTGATGAGCTGGCTTCCCAAGCTTCCCATCCGTACTCTGACATACAACGCGCATGTCAGAAGTGGCGCGGGACGTTGGGAGCTGCCAGAGGTGGTTGTCGCTATCAACCAATAAGTTCTCGACACGTGTCCTCCTGCATATGGGATAAATATTCTTTTAAAATTCCGTTAGAGGCTCTTTCACGCGCCTGTGACTAGGCCGATCTACGCAATGTTAAGTCCGCGAAGTGGTCGACCGATCGAGGTCGACTGAACTGCTCGACCGTTCATCTAGTCGAAGGATAGATTGGTCGACTGCTTGGCTGGTAGACTGGTTGACTGGTCGATTTTCCTGTCACTCAGCTTGGTTTCCCCACAGTATGACCTCTTCGACTGGTTCAGCAAACCGGTTTAGCCTTGTGAGTATAATATCCTATATCACCTGTCTACAAGAATTATTTGCGTACGGTCACAGCGGCATAGTAGATTAGAAATTGCAATAAGGTTTTTGCAGGTGAATTCAAATCCGACTATTGTGGCCCGTATGTATGGATTTTAATTCATGTTTGTATGTGTGTTGTTTTATAATCCTCGGACATGTCAAGGAGTATTTAGGTTGTTGAATACTTATAATAAATTATTCGCATGGTGGGAAACTGCATAATTTACTAGTTTCATAGGAAACTCATGTACGACTCTTGTGCAGGTCTTATGATGAATTATGTAATTGTTTTTTATATTATTCATTATTGATCCGGCAGACGTGGACTAACCTTGACGAGGCGAGGCGATAAACACGTACAAGGATGCCATGGTGATGATCCAATGACGACTTTCTCGGAGATAACCAGTTCAACATGAAGAGTGGGAGTCACTGCAAAAAGGGAGTTACAATACCTGAATTTGAGGGCACATTCAACAAGGATAGGATTGTGTTTCTCGGTAACATTGGAGATTGATTGATGCCCATGATAGTAGAACGTCCCGGATAGCAGAACGAGGAATCTGTTGGGATTTATGAGGATCTCCATGTACAAGTCACGAATTCAATAGCAAACATAAACCTATGCGCAGTGGATCTAAAGGTTTGACGTAGAAAACTTACGGCTTAAAATTTATCTGAATCTGAGGATACGGGATGACCGGGAAACATCACGTCGAAGCTGGGAACACGAACGGACGGTGTCGGGCTCACAGACGGGCTGTGGTGGTACACCGGTGGCATCGCGGGGCTGGTCGGTTGTCGCATCAGGGTCGTCACTCGACTTGGCGACGATCGTTGGCGATCGTTGCGTCAGCGGGTCGCGGCTTCAGGTCATGACTCGTCGGCCCCGGTTGATCTCCAGGATTGATAAATATATGTATCGGTTACGTCGGGATCTTTACTGTGTTACTCGTACACCTCTTCAACTTGTACTAGTAGAGAAACAACAAGAAAATAAAGCTCATACAAAAAATTGAGAGAGATAGAGAGAGAGAGAGAGGGAGAGAAAGAGAGAGAGAGAGAGAGAGAGAGAGAGAGAGAGAGAAAGGGGTATGCGTCGTGTATAATACACACGTAGGACAAGTCTGTTCTATTCTTCTCTTTTTCATTAGCTTAATGATGTACATATAGAGCTATCGTAGGGATCCTTAGGAGAACAGGAATATGGAATCTTAAGTAATGGACTAACTGTGGGCCAAGACCACTCTTCCACTTACTTTAATAATATTACAGTCCATTAACATAATATAATTGCACTCTCTTTTCATATCACAAATTACATTTGAGACTCCAATAATAATTACCTAATTTACCTCCACATGTTTAAGATATAATGTCCATTATTAATTCGATTACTGATATATGATATTATACTACACCCGGTTTAATGGAGAAAATGAATATATATTGGAAGATAAGCCCACGTATAGACTAAGCATCACGATATGGGCCAAGCCCAACTTGAGCCCACAAAGGTACACTCCTCCTATAAAAGGGGGGCTAAGGTACCTCATTCTCTCATTCTCTATTCATTTTTACTACACTCTCTCTCTCTCTCTCTCTCTCTCTCTCTTGAACGAGCACTGACTTAGGCATCGGAGGCCCGACGCCGGGGCCACCCCCGGCGTTGGGTTCTGCAGGTACAGAGGTCGTTCGAGTGGAAGGAATTGGGTGAAATTCATTACACTCGTATTATTGGCGCCGTCTGTGGGACATGTCAAAAAGTCAAGCGGATTTCCAACTGAAAAAATTCAAAAACCTCCTTCTTCTCCACCGGCCGCCGCCACCGCCGCCACCGCCGGCCGCCACCGCCGCCGCCGGTCGCCGGAAAATATGCTGCGACCGGAAAATCGTTTACATCATTGGAAAGATCTCTTCGAGGGGAATCTACCCTTAAAATTTCATGCAAAACTTCCTCCGGGAAGGCCATCAATTTCGCGGTCAAATTTTCTAGATCTAAGAAAAATTTGGTCAAAATCAGACATTCATAGGCATTTTCCCGACGATCCGGGAGGGCTATGAAAAATTTCAAGGGTACCACCGGAATCCTCTCGACGAGACGAATCTCCAGCTACCGATCTTCGCCGGAAACAGCCGCCGCCTCCGCCACCGGCCGCCGTCAAAAGTTGCACGATCTAAAATAATTCTTACACCATCGCGAAGATCTCCTCACTTGTTCTACCCTTAAAATCTCGAGCAAAAATTCCTCCAGGAAGTCGATCAATTGGTCGGTCAAATTTCTTGAATCTAGAGTAATTTGGTCAAAAGTCGGTTACCTTCTCCATTTTTCCTTCAATTTCCGGAGGATCACTTCGAACCATGGGCACCACTGTCGTCTCCTTGTCGGGGCGCGCATGTAGATGGTGTTTTTCACTGGATCCGACAAAGTCTTAGCCGGCGTCTTTTCCTCCGGCGAGACAGCTGCGCCAAGCTCTGTGCTCAGTGCACTCTGATTCCAGCAGTCCATCGCCGGCCCAGCGCGCAGACAGGCCCACCTTCCATCTATCCCTCAGCCCACGCAATACCAGCGAAGCCCAGCGACAGTTTCATTGACGAGGCCCAGCAAGCAGCCCAACAAAGAAGGCCATGCGAACGGTTGGCCCAGCACCCATTTGCTTTAGCGCGCGGGCCGCGCTCCAGCCCGCGCGGCCCGTTCCCCTCTCAGACTTTGGCCCGTAAAGCCCGCGCAAGGCCCGCGCTTCAGCTTGCATGACGCCCAGTTTTTCAGCCCGCGCTTGGCCCGCGCCAGGCCCGAGATACAGTTTGCGTACTCCCTTTGCTGAGCCCGCGTGAAGCCCAGATCCGGCCCGTGAGCGGCCCACTCGCCCTGCCCCCTTCAGCGCCCCAAATGTGCGGCCCAACAGTGCCACCCACGGCCCAACAGCCTAAAAATAGCCCAGAATGGTACCAATTAGGTCTAACAGCTCCATTTTGTGCCCAATACGAACCCGGGACGATTCAACGCGCACGGGAGGTAATTTGAGATAATATTCTCATGAAGAAGGTATGGAGATAATTTAAATTTTAAGCTTAAGGAATCTAAATTGGCAAAAATTGGATGAATTATTTGATTTGCACGAAGTGATATTTGATTGGGTCGAGGGATTATTGAATTCGATCGTGGAGGCGTTTAATTCATTTGTGGAGAAATACTTGATATATCAGTGGAGAATATGTGATATATTCGTGTATATATGTGACTTATTCGTGGACATTATTTGACTTGTTCGAGGAGACATTATTTCAAACATTCATGGAAATTATTTGACGCGGCCGTTTGTGTAATTGTGTAATGTATTTGAGGAGGCTATTTGATCTATTCGTAGAGGATTATTTGATTTGCTTGAGCAATTATTGGGTTTATTTGTGGATGATTATTTGATTTATTCGAGGAGAATATTTGATTCATGCATGGAGGATTATTTGATTTGCTCGAGCGATTATTGGATTTATTTGTGGATGATATCTCTTTGAATTTCTGTCGAGGAAACAACAAAGTAACCCATGTCTTGACAAGCTATGGCGTACGAGCAGTTGAGTGTCGAGGAGAAAATGAACAGATCCATAAAAGTAGGATGATAATGAATGACGAGCCTAGATGATGTCGATCACCGGTGGCAATCTCAAAGGCAGAAATCATTCTCTTGTAGAGAGGTAAGACAATTTGGAGTGGTATTTTCAACCGTCAGGTACAAAACTATTCTCAACTCTTGATTTGGTGGTCGAGTTTGATCGACACACATAATTGTTTGAATATTCTGGCGAAATTGATGGAATGCTGAGATACATGGGCATGGTTGGATCATTATTTGGATGACTAACAAAATTATTGAGTGTTATTATATCTTGTTGTGTTCGATGTTTTCCTTTTCGACCTTAGTGGCAGGTCGAAGAATTCGAGCACAAGTCGTCGTGTACAACCAGGAAAGGGAGGTCGAATACATTGGATATTTTTTATCTCGTTCAACGCAACTATGCATTTGATGATACTAACGAAAATGATCAATTATTATCATATCTGTTTGCTCGATGTGTTCCTATTTGACCTTAGTGGCAGGTCGAAGTGTTCGAAGAAAGAAACCGACCATGACTAAGGCCTTCGGGCTGGGTGGTCGCTTGTTTGGAACATCCCTTGGGGTGGGCAGGTTGACCGTATACTCGCGCCTCCGGGCCCGGTGGCCTCCTGTTTGGAACATTCCTCATGGGTGGCCAAGTGTGAAGACCAAACCCACCATGACTAAGGCCTTCGAGCTGGGTGGTCGCTTGTTTGGAACATCTCTTGGGGTGGGCAGGTTGGCCGTGTACTCGCGCCTCCGGGCCGGGTGGCCTCCTGTTTGGAACATTCCTCGTGGGTGGGCAAGTGTGAAGACCAAACCCACCATGACTAAGGCCTTCGGGCTGGGTGGTCTCTTGTTTGGAACATCCCTTGGGGTGGGCAGGTCGGTCGTATACTCAAGACTCCAGGCCGGGTGACCTCCTGTTTGGAACATTTCTCATGGGTGGGCAAGTGTGAAGACCAAACCCACCATGACTAAGGCCTTCGGGCTGGGTGGTCGCTTGTTTGGAACATCCCTTGGGGTAGGCAGGTTGGCCGTATACTCGCGCCTCCGGGCCGGGTGGCTTCCTGTTTGGAACATTCCTCGTGGGTGGGAAAGTGTGAAGACCAAACCCACCATGACTAAGGCCTTCGGGCTGGGTGGTCGCTTGTTTGGAACATCCGTTGGGGTGGGCAGGTTGGTCATTTACTCGCGCCTCCAGGCTGGGTGGCCTCTTGTTTGGAACACTCCTCGTGGGTGAGCAAGTGCGAAGACCAAATCCACCATGACTAAGGCCTCCGGGCTGGGTGGTCGATCCTAGTGTTGGGTCGTGAAGACACGGATAGTTCGAGCAGACCTCAGAGGCAAGTCGAGGATTTCTATTCGGGTCTATTTGATCTGGTATTATTGTATATTTGTTCCTAACCCAGTGGCAGGTTGAGGGAAGACAAAATCCACCATGACTAAGGCCTCCGGGTTGGGTGGTCGATCCTAGTGTTGGGTCGTGAAGACACGGATAGTTCGAGCAGACCTCGGAGGCAGGTCGAGGATTTCTATTCGGTTCTATTTGGTCTGGTATTATTATATATTTGTTCCTAACCTCAATGGCAGGGTGAGGGAGTTCATTATGGATGATTCAGGCAGTACAAAGACAAAATCCACCATGACTAAGGCCTCCGGGCTGGGTGGTCGATCCTAGTGTTGGGTCGTGAAGACATGGATAGCTAGAGCAGACCTTGAAGGCAGGTCGATGATTTTTTCTTGGTTATATTTGGTTTGTTATCATTGTACATTTGTTCCTAACCTAGTGCTAGGTTGAGGGAAGACAAAATCCACCATGACTAAGGCCTCCGGGCTGGGTGGTCGATTCTAGTGTTGGGTCGTGAAGACACGGATAGTTCGAGCAGATCTCGGAGGCAGGTGGAGGATTTCTATTCGGTTCTATTTGGTCTGGTATTATTGTATATTTGTTCCTAACCCCAATGGCAGGGTGAGGGAGTTCATTATGGATGATTCGGGCAGTACGAAGACAAAATCCACCATGACTAAGGCCTCCGGACTGGGTGGTCGATCCTAGTGTTGGGTCGTGAAGGCATGCATAGCTCGAGCAGACCTCGAAGGCAAGTTGATGATTTCTTCTTGGTTATATTTGGTTTGTTATCATTGTACATTTGTTCCTAACCTAGTGGCAGGTTGAGGGAAGACAAAATCCACAATGACTAAGGCCTCCGGGCTGGGTGGTCGATCCTAGTGTTAATTAACGGATTTATTTGATTTGGTTTCGTGCTATTGTGCCTCTGACCTCAGTGGCAGTTTGATCAAACTCGCTACGGATAGCTTGAGCAGGTTAACGGTTTTATTTGATTTGGTTTTGCTGTATTTGTGATTTCGATCCCAGTGGCGAGAGTTTATTATGGCTAACATGAGCAGATGGATGGTTTTATTTGTTTTGGTTCTGCTGTATTTGTGATGAGATTCATTCCGTCACGAGCAGGTTGACTGCGCTTTATTTGATTATGCTCCTGTCGAATTGATTTTTCGACTTCAGTGGCGGGTCGAGTATATTCATTATGGCTTGAGCAGGTTGATTGCGCTTTATTTGATTATGCTTCTATCGAATTGATTTTTCGACTTCAGTGGCGGGTCGAGTATATTCATTATGGCTTCAGCAGATTGATTGCGCTTTATTTGATTATGCTTCTGTCGAATTGATTTTTTGACTTCAAGGGCAGGGAGATGAGATTCATTCTGTCACGAGCAGGTTGATTGCATTTTATCTTGGTTTTGTCGAATAGATTTTTCGACTTCAAAGGCAGGGAGATGGGATTCATTCCGTCATGAGCAGGGCAGGGAGATGAGATTCATTCCGTCACGAGCAGGTTGATTGCATTTTATCTTGGTTTTGTCGAATTGATTTTTCGACTTCAAAGGCAGGGAGATGGGATTCATTCCGTCATGAGCAGGTTGATTGCTCTTTATTTGATTATGCTTCTGTCGAATTGATTTTTCGACTTCAGTGGCGGGTCGAGTATATTCATTACGGCTCAAGCAGGTTGGTGGTTGATTTATTTTTCAAAGGAATATACAACAGGCTTGAATCTTAAACTTTGAACTGAGGGGTGATAGGACGAGGTGGTATAAGGGAGCTCGAACATGGTGATCGAAACACAACAGACGTAAATTCAAATTTTCAAATTCAAGACTTCGGTCAACGGTCTCTCGATTCTCGGTTTTCGACCTCAGCGGTCTCGACTCTTGGTTTTTTACCTCAACAGCCTCTCGACTCTTGGTTTTCGACCTCAGCGGTCTCGACTCTCGGTTTTTGACCTCAACGGTCTCTCAACTCTCGATTTTCAACCACAGCGGTCTCGACTCTCAGTTTTCGACTTCAGCTGTCTCGATTCTCAGTTTTCGACCTCAACGGTCTCGACTCTCGGTTTTTGACCTCAACTGTCTCGACTCTCGGTTTTCGACCTCAACGGTCTCTCGACTCTTGGTTTTTTACCTCAGCGGTCTCGGCTCTCGGTTTTCGTCATCAACGGTCTCTGAACTCTCAATTTTCAACCTCATTGGTCTCGACTCTTAGTTTTCGACGTCAACGGTCTCGATTCTCGGTTTTCGACCTCAACGGTCTTGACTCTCGGTTTTTTACCTCAACAGTCTCTCGACTCTTGGTTTTCGACCTCAGCGGTCTCGACTCTCGCTTTTCGACCTCAACGGTCTCTCAACTCTCGATTTTCGACCTCAGCGGTCTCGACTCTCAGTTTTTGACTTTAGCGGTCTCAATTCTCAGTTTTCGACCTCAACAGTGTCGATTTTCGGTTTTCGACCTCAACGGTCTCGACTCTCGGTTTTTGACCTCAATTGTCTCTTGACTCTTGTTTTTCGACCTCAACGGTCTCTCGATTCTCGGTTTTCGACCTCAGCAGTCTCGACTCTCAGTTTTCAACCTCAACGGTGTCGACTCTTGGTTTTTGACTTCAACGGTCTCTCGACTCTCGGTTTTCGACCTCAACGGTCTCTCGATTCTCGGTTTTTGACCTCAACGGTCTCTCCACTCTTGGTTTTCGACCTCAGTGGTCTCGAATCTCAGTTTTCAACCTCAACAGTCTCTCAACTCTTGATTTTCGACCTCAGCGGTCTCGACTCTCGGTTTTTGACTTCAGCGGTCTCGATTCTGAGTTTTTGACCTCAACAGTCTCAATTCTCGGTTTTCGACCTCAACGGTCTCAACTCTTTGTTTTTTACCTCCACGGTCTCTCGACTCTCAGTTTTTGACCTCAACGGTCTCTCGATTCTCGGTTTTCGACCTCAGCGGTCTCGACTCTCAGTTTTCGACCTCAACAGTCTCGATTCTCGGTTTTCGACCTCAATGGTCTCGACTCTCGATTATCGACCTCAACGGTCTCTCGACTCTTTGTTTTCGACCCCAGCAGTCTCGACTCTCGATTTTTGACCTCAACGGTCTCTCGACCCTCGATTTTTGAACCCGACGTCAGATCATTTGATTTCCGACCTCCGTGGTCTTTCGGTTTTCGATCTTGAAATCTCAATGCTCATTTGGGGGATATTTCAGTGGTTATTCGATGGTCATTCGACTTTCGATGCTCGATCTTAGTGGCAAGTTAAAGAAAACAGCTCGAAGAGGCATTTCACTCTTGGATCGAGTTATGCTTACTCGACCACAGTGGTGGGGGACTAGATGATATATGATATTATACTACACCCGGTTTAATGGAGAAAATGAATATATATTGGAAGATAAGCCCACGTATGAACTAAGCATCACGATATGGGTCAAGCCCAACTTGAGCCCACAAAGGTACACTCCCCCTATAAAAGGGGGGCTAAGGTACCTCATTCCTTCATTCTCTATTCATTTTTACTACACTCTCTCTCTCTCTCTCTCTCTCTTAGGCATCGGAGGCCTGACGCCGGGGCTACCCCCGGCGTTGGGTTCTACAGGTACGGAGGCCGTTCGAGTTGAAGGAGTCGGGTGAAATTCATTACACTCGTATTAATATTATCAAAGCTAGAGCTCGTTAATTGCATTTTTATTATACTATAACTTAATCCACCTGTAGGGTTTAGCATAATAATCATTCATGAAATCACTTCGGGGACATCATCAAAGTAACGCACATGGTGACCGTAAATATCCTAGCAGCACATCCTACATACAACATGATATAGGATATCATACCTACTAGGCTAAACCGGTCAAAGAGGATATAACCGAGCCAAGTGGCAGAAAGATTGAGCAGTCAAACAGTGGACCAGTCTATGGCTCGACCAGATAGGCGATCGAGCAATCGAGTAAAGTAGTCGACCTCAGTGGGTCGACCACTTCGAGGACTTAATGCTACAATGATCGGCCTAGTCACAGGCGCGTGGGGGAGCCTCTAGCCGAATTTCAAGAGAATATTTACCCATGTGCAGGGGGACACGTGTTGAAAATGCAGTGGTTGATAGCACTAACCACCTCTGACACCCTACCCCATGTGCAGGAGGACACGCGTCCAAAGAGTATTGGCGCAGGCGATAGTGGCGACGGCTACCTCTGACACACGCGTATTGTGTGTACGGACGGGCAGTTAGGGCAGACAGCTCACCAAATCCGGGCAGCCCTAGGTCAGGTATCTCACCCCTATATAAAGGGGGTGAGCCTTTCTTCTCCAACACGATCATTCTATTACTTACTCTTGAGAATTGATTTGATATACACTGACTTAAGCTTCAGAGGCTCTTCACCGGAAAACTCCTCTGGTGTGAGAGTTCTTTGTAGGTGCACGACGTTCAACCGGCGAGAAAGAAGGCGATTATTCAAGTTCCAGCCGGTCGGGAAGTTTTGTGTTACCATTTGGCGCCGTCTGTGGGACTTTCGTTTGAGAAGTTGTGTTTGAAGCTCAGCTATGGCGGACGGAATCCCCAAAAACTTGCAGTCGACGTTCGACGACGCTTGGACGACGATCAGGCCATTTGGACAAGGTCCTCCTTCGGGTTTTTCTGGCCCATCGAAGACGCCGATCACTCCTACACCTGTCCTTCAAGGTGTGGGAGCGACGACAGCAATTCCCGGAGGAGATGCCGACTCCAATCGGGCTCAGGAAACTCGCGCAGCGGCTGCGGTGGCGATGCCACCACCGCCACCCCAAAATCCCGTGGTGGCGCAACCAGGAGGAACGGTGGCGCAAGGAGGAGAAACGACGGGGCAAGGAGGAACACTACCGCAGGCAGCAGTGCAAGTCCCCGGCCAGCAGGTGGTGATGACCAGACAGGAGATGCAACAAATGCTGGCGGAGGCAGCTGCGCAGGCGGTGCAACAAGTCACAAACAGTCTCTCTCGGGCTACCACGGTGCTGACCACTGTTGCAGGGTCACGCCAAAATGCAGAGGAGGATGAATCTAGCTATGGTGGAGGCGGGCCCCCACATGATCGAGAAATGGAGAGAATGGCGGAGCAGCTGCGTCAATTGCAGGCCAAGGTGGATTGTCGAACAAGAGACGCGCTCGAGGACACCCGTTCTCGACGGACATACTAGCAGCACCCTTGCCAACCAACTTCAAGGATACCAAATTGGTGTTCGATGGAACTTCTGACCCGTCGAGGCATGTGAGAACGTTCTAAAATATGGCTGTGTTACATGGATACACTGACCCCGTTAGTTGCAAGGCATTTTTATCGACCCACAGGGGAGGAGCCCTCGATTGGTTCCAGTAGCTCCCCCCAGGCTCAATTGCAGACTTCGAGGATTTCGCGGAGAAGTTGACGAATCAATATTCGAGTGCGGTGGCTCATAAAAAGACGTACTTAACCCTGATGGCGATGAGGCAAGGCGAGAAGGAGTCACTGCGCAAATACGTAGCCCATACAACCAATGCTAGGAGATCCCGTCGGCGGTCGATGAGGTCAAGGCGGGAGGGTATTAGAAGTTTACGAGTGGGGCTATGTCAGACCTCTCTGGCCAAGACTCCGGCTCATACTTATGATGAGGTGTTGAGAAGGTGTAGAAAATATATTAACCTCGAGGAGACCGAGGCGGAGTTTGCCAAACTCGAGGAGTTAGGTCGCATGGAGCCGAGGAAGGAGAAAGCGGTTTTGCCCAAAAATAGAGCTTTGCCCAGGAGAGAAGGGCGAACTAAGCAGGATCGGGGACGCGAGGACAAATGGAAGGACTGGCCTATCTCTAGAGTAAAGAGATTTCATGATTATACCCTGTTGAATGCGAAGGTAGCTGAGGTCTTGATGGCTATGGAGAAGGGGATAGATGGAAAAGATGTGACGTGGCCGAGGTTGAGGTTCAAAGGGCCAACTCAACTGAAATCGAGGAGATATTGCCGCTTCCACAAGGATTATGGCCATACTACTGAGGATTGTCAACATCTCAAAGACGAAATAGAGCGCCTTATCCGAGCAGGGCATCTCAAGGAGTCGTTTATCAGGATAAGATAAGGGGGAAGGAGAAGAGGAGGTGTCGGGAAGAGTCGGTGGAGAGAAGTGATGAAGATGATGAAGAGGATCCACGAGGTGGTCGAGATGGTCGAAAGAAAGATGAGTGGAAGAGGAGGCGAGGAAGTAGAGAACGAGAGAGACAATGAGAGGGAGGCCAGGTGAAGAGAGGCACGATATATATGATTTCAGGAGGACCGACAGACGGAGACTCGAATAATGCTAGGAAGGGTCATGTTCGAGCGATGAAGAGGAAAGAGAGGAGGTGGGTATCACGGCCCGAGTACCAGAAATTAGTTTTTGGGTAGAGGATGCAGCATGGGTGGTGATACCTCATAATGATGCCTTGGTGATTATGGCAGAAGTTGCAGGTTTCGATGTAAAAAGGGTGTTTATAGACACAGGAAGCTCGATCGATGTCATGTTTTATGATTGCTTTGTGCAAATCAATCAGGAGTTGAATGTGGAGTTGAAGCCGGTGGCTACGGCCTTGTATGGTTTTAATGGGGGAGAGGTTATGCCGATGGGGGAAGTGAGTCTATCTGTAGCCCTAGGAAAAGGAGCGACCCAGATAGTTCGAATGGTAAGATTTGTGGTCGTAGGAGCTGAATCATCTTACAACATCATAATGGGAAGAACGAGCTTGAACGCGTTCCAGGCGGTCGTATCCACGTACCACATGACGATAGAGTATCCAGTGGGCGAAAACGTTGGTGAGATCGCTGGGGATCAACTTACCTCGAGGAGCTGCTACCAGACCACTGTGAGCAATAACAAACAGCTAGCAAGGAGGTAGACGCGACTAAAAGAAGAGGAGGTTGGTCGACCGGGAGGGTCGAGATCAAAGGAAGAAGGGCACAGGTTGGAGAAGGGTAAAGATAAGGTAGACATTCAGCCAGTAGGCGAAGTGGAGGAGATCCAGATGATTGAGGGGTGTGAAGAGAAAAAGTTTCGAATCAGAAAGGAATTGGGGGAACCAGTGAGATCGAGGCTGATTAGTATGATAAGGGAATTT
Organism: Striga hermonthica; assembly: GCA_902706635.1. Classification (NCBI taxonomy): domain Eukaryota; kingdom Viridiplantae; phylum Streptophyta; class Magnoliopsida; order Lamiales; family Orobanchaceae; genus Striga; species Striga hermonthica. The sequence goes on from CACSLK010003174.1 coordinate 11,123,343, forward strand.
GCGGATGTGTTCGCATATTCGACGGAGGAGTTGACTGGTATCAAGGCTGAAGTTATCGAGCACCGGTTGAATATCGACCTCACTGTGAGGCCGGTGAAGCAAAACAAGAGGCATCACGGGGCAGAAATGGATAAAGTGATCGAGCTGGAAGTAGAAAAGCTCTTGGTGGCAGGCCACATAAAGGAGATCCAATTCCCGGAGTGGCTGTCGAACACGGTGATGGTCTCAAAGTCAAAGGGGAAGTGGCGGATGTGTATAGACTTTCGGGATTTGAATAAGGCATGCCCGAAGGACTTATATCCATTACCCAAGATCGACCAGTTGGTCGATTCCACGGCCGGATGTGAGCTACTCAGCTTGATGGATGCGTCGCAGGGCTATCACCAAATCCCGCTGGCGCGGGAAGATTGGAAAAGGGTCAATTTCGTGACAAGCCGAGGGACCTATTGCTATGTGGTAATGCCATTCGGTCTAAAAAATGCAGGAGCAACATATCAGAGATTGGTGGATAAAATCTTTAAGGAGCAGCTGGGGAGGAACATGGAGGTGTATGTGGACGATATGTTGGTGAAGAGCAAAGAGGAGATCGATCACGTGAACGACTTGAAAGAAACATTCATGACCCTGCGGAAATACGGAATGAAGCTGAATCCTGCTAAATGCTCATTTGGGGTCAAATCCGGGAAGTTTCTGGGCTACATGGTCACAAAGAGGGGAATCGAGGTCAACCCGGAGAAAGTAAGAGCGGTGGTCGAGATGCAACCCCCCACGAAGGTGAAGAAGGTGCAGATCTTAACTGGTCGAATAGCGGGCTTGAGCCGTTTTATCTCTAAGGTGGCTGAGAAGAGTGGGCCCTTGTTCAAAACACTCAGGAAAAGCTCGAAGTTTCAATGGACAGAAGAAGCCCAGAAAGCATTCGAGGAGTTATAGAAGGTGCTAGTCGACCTGCCACTGTTGGCAAAACCGGTGCAAGGGGAGGACTTGGTGTTGTATATGTCCATTGGTGAGATGGCAGTGAGCTCAGTGTTACTGAGGGAGGAAGGGACAGCCCAATTTTCGATTTATTACGTAAGCAAGGTGATACAAGGGGCGGAGAGGAGGTATTCAGAGATCGAGAAGGGTGCCTTGGCGGTGGTCGTCACTGTCAGAAAACTGAGGCCATATTTCTTGGGACATAAGGTGAAAGTTCGGACGAATATGCCACTGGGAGAGACGTTGGGTCGACCCTCCATCTCTGGTCGATTAGTCAAGTGGGTCGTCGAGCTGAGTGAATACACGATTATTTATGAGCCGAGGAGGGCGATTAAGGCTCAGGCACTGGCCGATTTTATACAATAAGGGACGAAGGAAGACGAGGAATCTGAAGGAGTATGGTAGGTGTACGCGGACGGATCGGTGTCAAGGGCCGGAGGTGGCCTAGGCATTGTGCTTATATCGCCAAAGGGTGACAGCCTCGAGTTTGCAGTTAGAGTGGCGTACCAGGTATCAAATAATGAGGCGGAGTACGAGGCAGTCATTAAGGGACTCAAGTTGGCCCTAGCCGGCGGAGCTCGAAAAGTGCAATTTCAAGAAGGATTTGAGATCAGGGAGGAAAGGATGGTAAAGTATGTAGAGGAGATGAAGAAACTACAGGAGGAGTTTGATTCATTCGAGTTTAATACAAGTCTCGCACCCCGACTGGCTGGAAATTGTCTCAAGCTCGTTCTCCTCGCCGGTTGAACACGGAACCTGCACGAAACTCCCACACCGGAGGTGTTTTCCGGTGAAGAGCCTCCAACGCTCAAGTCAGATCTTGAGAGAGAAAGTATATGAGTGAATATGTGAGAGTATGAAAAAAATTGTATTGTAAAGTGAGGATTCTCGTCCCTATTTATAGGGACGAGCTACTTGTTCTACACGCGCGGGTAGGGTGAGTTCGGCCAACCGTCCTCTGCTCGTCCGTACAACCGCGCGCCTCCACTATCCTTGTCGTCAGGGAACGCGTCCAATTTGTCAGGGAATGTCAGAGTTCGTTATAGCCATGGGCCACTCATAGGATGCCGCGTGTCCTCCCTTCATGTGCTGGAGATTTTTTTGTGCATTCTGCTGCTCGACCAAATCTGTGCGATCGCGACCTATCCGACCATCCTCTATCAACCAACTCCTCGAGTAACCAGTGTCTGTCGACCACTTCTGAACCCATTTGTCTCTGTTGTCTGCTCTCTGTCCTTCATTGTAGGTGTCTGGTCCGGTTCGACCATATCATTTGACCCGTCTTATTTAGGTAACCCAACGAACTGGTCTATTTTCTGCGGTTAGCCCAACAAACCGGTCTAGTATATAATATCCCATATCATCTAGTCCCCCCACTCTGGTCGAGTCTAAATGACTTGATCTAAGAGTAGGCTTTGGTCTATGTCGAGGAGGTTCTGCTTCTTTGTTTTCGACCACCTGACCTATTTCCTTCTTTTGCGCGTCTATTTTCTTTTCTAACTGCCACTTTGCGCTTTTTGAATTTCAAATTTCGCCACTTGTCCGCCCTTTTGGGATGCGTCTTTTCGCATGCTCAGAAGTCATGATAACCTCGTGGCCCATGTTGCCTCGAGTCTCGCACCCACTCCTGCGCCTCTCTCTTTCCTGTCGTTGGATTTCCTCCTTTAATCCTACGGCTCGGGACTAGGTGTCTGTTCGCCTTCTCCCTGATTGCAGCCCTTCATTATTTACGATCCTACGGTCGGCAATTTCTCCCATTCACTTTTTGCCCTTATAAATATCCATACTTAATGAAATTTTTCCCTTCTCTTCACTATCGCATTCCATCGTACTAGAGCTTTCTGCAACTGTCGAGCATCCTGCAACCTTGAATTCTCCGTCCTATCTGCAAGTTCTCCGTCGTTTGCCATGAGTAAGTCTTCTTTAACTTTCAATTTGTGTTTGCTAACTTTTAATTTTCGGGTTCTTTCTCTTTTCCTCGAACCTCTTCTCGATTCTGGCCCCGTCCATTCTTCGTCCTTCCCGCTGTGCTCTCCCTTACTCTTTTCCGCCTTCTTCTCTGCTTTTGCTCTTTCCTTCGATTAATTATAATTTTTCTTTATTTTATCTCAGATTCTGCTACTTCGAGTGAAAATGATCGATACAGCAGGAAGGACCTGACTCCCCCTTCTTCTTCTGCGACTCTTTGCCTATCGAGCGATTCTGTACAAGAAATTCTTCAGCCTTATCCCCATTTCATCCTCCCCCCTGCGACGGCCAGCGATAGTCCTACAGCCACTGCTGTCTCTCCTTCCACCTACCTTGTCGACCAACCGGAGGATGAAGTTACCAGCCGCCCTCCTTCTCCTCCCGCCGAGCGTGCTCGTCGAGCTATCGGCCAAGATGACGAGATCGAAGACGAGGATGATCCTCAAGACCACATCCCATTGTCTGCTCGTGATATCACAGACTTTGCTCCTTTGTCCTCTCGCGCTCCGGCCTCTTCGACCATACCTTCTCGCCCCCATCAACCCAAGTCATCCAAGCAGTCCAAGTCATCTAAGCCGTCTGCGAGCACTTCCCGTCTCGACTTTGATTTAGTTGGTCATCCAGGGACTGCTTGCACCCCTGATGATAATGATACTTACGATAACCTTCCTGAGGGCTATTATACCTTCTTCCGATCCCATTTCGACCTAGGCCTTCGCTTCCTTATCTGCCAGGCATTAATCGACCTGTGCGGTTTATATGGTCTGCCTCTCAACCAGATCACTCCAAACGCCTTCAGGACTTTAGCATCCTTTATTGTTTTGTCCATGGTCTCCATGGGTAGAGTAGATTTAGATTTCTTTGTTTATTGCTATTTTGCTTCGAAACAATCGGACGGCCTCTATTTAAAAAGCTAGAACAAAGCTTGTTTCATTACTGATCGACCATCCAATGTTCCGAGATGGAAAGATCAGTTTGTATATATACGTCCCCCTCAACCTTACCCTTGGGCACCCACCCCCTGGTTTAATTATCAGTTTGTGACCCTGCTACATATGGAAAGGAGTGTTCGAGAAGGAGGTGACCGAGATAGAAGAAGTTGAGGATTGGAGGGCACTGATAATTAAAGAATTGAAAGAAGGAGCCATCAAAGTAATAAGGAGATTCTTTGAGCATGGAGGGATTTTATTCCAAAGATAGCACGCGGACCAGCATCTGCGATGTGTGACTAGAGAGGAAGGAAGATATGTGTTGAAGGAAATCCACGAGGGGTGCTGCAGCGACCACAACAAGGCAAGCTCCCTGGTGGCGAAAGTTCTGAGGGCAGGATATTTCTGGCCGACGATGAGGGAAGATGCAAAAGCGATGGTGCGGAGGTGTTTACAATGCCAGAAGCATGGCCCGCTCATTCATCAACCGGCCGAGGCAATGATGACGATGAGTGCCCCCATTCCATTCGTCCAATGGAGTATCGACCTGGTCGGGCCCATGCCTCAGGGAACCGGACAAAGGAAATTTTTTATCGTTGCAGTTGATTACTTTACGAAGTGGGTGGAGGCCGAACCTTTAGCAAAGATCACGGAGGAGAAAGTGATACATTTCTTATATAACAACATATGCTGCAGGTTCGGAGTTTTTAAGGTATTGGTGTCGGACAACGGGACCCAGTTTAATGGCTAGCGGATTTGGGCGTGGTGTGAGGACATGAAAATCGAGCAACACTTCGCTTCAGTCGCACATTCGCAAGCCAACGGGCAGGTCGAGGTGACCAACAGGATCATACTAAACGGTCTTAAAACAAGGCTGGAGAAGGCATCGGGGGTGTGGGTGGATGAGCTTACTTCGGTGCTATGGGCATACAGAACGACATCCCGATCGACCACTGGAGAAACACCGTTCAGTATGGTCTATGGAATGGAAGATTTGTTGCCGGTGGAGGTCGAAGTTCAATCCCAGAGATCAAGTACATATGATCGAGAACAGAATGAACATTTGATGATGGCAGCGCTCGACACAATCGAAGAGCTTCTAGAAAAAGCCTCAATCAGAGTCGAGGCATACAAGCAGAGGATGCGAGCAGCGCATGATAGGAAGGTGAGAGTACGAAAATTCCAGGTGGGCGACTTGGTGTGGAAAAAAGTCGATGTGTTGAAGCATGTCAAAAAATTAGAGTCGAACTGGGAAGGACCATACCTGGTTGAAAAGGTCCATGCTGGAGGGGCATACTCTTTAAAGGATGCGGAAGGAAGATCTCTAGCCAGGTCATGGAATGTGGCTAACTTGAAGAAATATTATGCTTAAAATTTTTCATTTTATTTATAGAGAAACTCGCTGGAACCAATGTAATGAACTCCTTTACTTGATAATCAATGAAGTGGCGTACTGGAATTTCTACAATTTATTGTTTATCGGATTATTTTATATAGCTAGAATTCCTGGATTAACCCCGATGACAGGTCATATGCTCGAAGAGAAAAAACCATCATAATTAAGGCCATGAGGCTGGATGGTCGCATGTAACGACCACTCCTTCGAGGGTGGGCATGTGCTCGAAGATAAAAAAAACCATCATGATTAAGGCCATGAGGCTGGATGGTCACATGTAACGACCACTCCTTCGAGGGTAGGCATGTGCTCAAAGATAAAAAAACCATCATGATTAAGGTCATGAGACTGGATGGTCGCATGTAACGACCACTCCTTTGAGGGTGGGCATGTGTTCAAAAATAAAAATCCATCATGATTAAGGCCATGAGGCTGGATGGTCGTATGTAACGACCACCCCTTTGAGGGTGGGCATACGTTCGAAGAGAAAAAACCATCATGATTAAGGCCATGAGGCTGGATGGTCGCATGTAACGACCACTCCTTTGAGGGTGGACATGTGTTCAAAAATAAAAATCCAGCATGATTAAGGCCATGAGGCTGGATGGTCGTATGTAAAGACCACCCCTTTGAGGATGGGAATGCGCTCGAAAGAAAAATCCATCATGATTAAGGCCATGAGGCTGGATGGTCATATGTAACGACCACCCCTTTGAGGGTGGGCATGCGCTCGAAGGAAAAATCCATCATGGTTAAGGCCATGAGGCTGGATGGTCGTATGTGACGACCACCCCTTTGAGGGTGGGCATGCGCTCGAAGGAAAAATCCATCATGATTAAGGCCATGAGGCTGGATGGTCGTATGTAACGACCACCCCTTTGAGGACGGGCATGCGCTCGAAGGAAAAATCCATCAGGCTTAAGGCCGTGAGGCTGGATGGTCGCATGAGTCGACCACCTCTGAAATTGGGCATGTGTTCAAAGTTGTATGTGAATGGTGCAATGTATGTATTGCGCATGTAATAGCGAGATCCTGGATAACCAATCGATTACAAAGCAAACATACTAGCATAATTAATGAGCAAAACCGATGAAGGGGCATACAAGAATATCGAGTTGACTCATTAAAAAAGACCAGCTACAACAAAGACAAATTAAGCAAAACACCCACATTCCAATAGATCATGAAAGATTGTCAACAACACATAGCTCAAATTCAAAGAAAATAAAGCGAAAAATACAAAGCTGAATCTAAGGAGGAGGAGCTGCGGTCGAGTCGGCATTGCTCATATTGGCGTTTGGCTCAGTTGGATGGCTGGTCCTGGAGGTCGAGTCACAAGCTTCATTAAGGGGGCGTCGCTGATTAGATTCAGCCATTGCGACTAACATGGCGACCGGAGGAGTAGCATCATCAGGCAGAGCGAAAGTCTTCTTCAGGATATTCGATCGACCCAAGGTCCTTTCGAGCTCTCTAGACCACCATTCATGCTCGAGCGGCAGATTAGGGTCACCCTGGAAGCTAGGGGAACCTTTGGTAAGGCTTCCCAAATAGCCCTGGGATCGAGCTGCTCAAAGTCATCCTCGGCGATTTGCTCACCAGCCTTCTGCAGGGCAAACTGGAAGCATTCCACCCCAAAGTCTTGAACCTCCTTCAGAAATTGTGGTGACTGCATGAAGTCAGCCACCACTTGTGCACGATGTTCTCGGAGGAAGAGCTGCCCGGTTGTCGTTGCCCAAAGAATCTGCCTAGCTCGAAGAGCAGTGGCGTTTGCATATCTCTGCTCCTCTTCGACGTGGGCAGCCTTTTTTTGTCCAAGGTAGCCTCCAGTTTAGCTCGGGCAGCCTCTGCCTGTGCTCGAGTTGTCTCTGCCTGTGCTCGAGCAGCCTCCGTCTGCCCTCGAGCAGTCTCCACTTGTGCTCGAGCAGCCCGCTCTTGTTCGAGCGCAGCCTCCTTCTCCTTTAGCGCAGTTTTTTTTCGGCCACCGCAACCTCCTTTACAGCGAGGGCGGCTTCTCTCTCCGCGAGAGCCTCATCCTTCTTTGCGAGCTCTCCGTCAAAAGATTTAATATTGACTTCAAACTCAGTCTTTTGCTTGGTTTGCGTCTCGCGGAGCTTGGCGTTGTGGTTCAAAAGGTTCGAGTTCATATCTTGCAAGTAGCCGATAGTGCCCTCGAGACCCTTTATGGACTTCCCAGAGCTATCTCGAGCCTCCTGGGCTAGAGGCAAGAATTGAATCAAGCCCTATAATCGAGGGAGATAAAACAGCTTAATCAATGTGTTAAAAAAAATGGTAGGAAGAAACCAATACAAATATGAAGCACGCAATACCTGGGCAAGCCAGTGAACAAGTCGGTCGCCAACTTCGGGCAGCGTAATGCTGGCCTTCTTGCGGTCATCCTCGAGGAGGGCACCCTCGAGGTGCTCGGCCACCTCATTCACGGAGGCCGACAAAAGAGACTTTGACTTTGGGGTCCAGGGGTTGGTACGCCCTCGTTTCCAGACCACTTCACCTTGGTCGGTACGAGAATGCTTCCCAAGGGTAACCTCGAACACTGCGCCATTTGGACCGCTGGACTCGACCAGTGCCTTGGTCGAGCCAGCAGAGTGAGTCTTGGAAGAAGAACGGTTGAGAGGAGTTTTGTCTGGAGTCTTGGCTTTGGACGAAGCGTTGGGTTCGGAAGATTTGTCGGCGGCTTTGGAAGAAGTGGCATCCTTGGGATTGGGACCTCGAGGGTCAACCTTTTGGTGGCGGTTGCCGGGATTCTTATGGCGGTCGTCGTGTTTTTGATGGCGGTCGTCAGATTTTTGGTGGTGATCGGAGGTCTTCGGGTGACGATCATCGACTTTGGAGGTGGTCGAGGACTTGGCGACGGCGGCCGAAGTAGAAGAGGGCTGAGGAGTTTTACCATGAGGAGGTGGAGGAGTTTGGCGCGTTTGTTGCTGTTGTTGTTGTTGTTGATGTTGTGGCTGCTGTTGTCATTGTTGAGGCTGTTGCTGCTGTTGTCGCTGTTGAGGTTGTTGCTGTTGTTGTTCCTTTGACGGCAGTGGTGGAGGTAAGGGAGTCTCTCGCAGAGGTGATCGCGGCTGCGGTTCCGGTCGAGATCTGCCCTAGGTGGCCGATCCCTCGGCCTTGTCGCCAATTCAGCCAGAGGTAGCCCCGGACTTCTTCTTTAGAGGAGTTTTCCTCGGGGGAATGTTGAAACTGGGCACCTCTGCAAGAAAATAACGAAAAGATTAACAGAGGACAATTAAACCAAACACAGAGGGGTGCCGAAGCATTCGAGTGATTTAGTCGAAGATTACCTGGGTCATTCTCGATCCGAATAAGATCGAGGATCTCATCACTGGGGGGAGGACAGGTCTTGTGGGTGAGAAGACCACAATAGTGAAGGAGATTTTCATCCTTAAGAAGTTTTTTTGACGCAACGGACTTGGAATTCCAAGTGTAGACTCGTTGATCGAACAGAGGGTTTGAAGGAGGGGCTGAAGCCGCCTCTCGTGAAACTTCCTTCACCCAAGGGACTGAAAGCCAAGGGAAAGGAGCATCGGGCTGGACGAAGATAAATTTATCACTCCACTTGGGGAGATTGGAGGGGATATCATTGATAAAGTGAGCGCCATTGCGGCTCTTCAGATAGAGGCCTCGACCTTACTTAGAAGGGAAGTAGCAGTAATGGAAGAAATCTAGGTCGAATCGACCTAAACGGACGCGACAGAGGATAATAAAGATGGTCATAAAACGAATGGCATTTGGGGGGGAATGGTGCAGAGAAAGCCCAAACCATTCACAAATCTGAAGAAGTTCAGGGCACAGAGGAAAGCGAAGGCCGAGTTTAAATTGGATTTCAAAAAAGGTATAACAGTCCCTCGGGGGATGATCGTATTTATCGGAGGGAGAAGAGCTATAGAACGCCCAACCGAGAGGTTGGCTGATCTTTTCAAGATCATACCAAGGATGGGAAAGAAAAGTAGAAGATGGACTCCTCGAAAAATCCTTAGAGAGTTTTTTGGTCGAGGTCTTGTTGGAAGGAGAGTTTGAAACACCCGGCTAAGAAGAAGAAGGAGTAATGGTGGAAGAGAGAGCAGAAGCGGGTTGAGGAGAAATGATCTCGTCCTCCTCGGGCTCGTCTAACGCACCGAGGGCAGGTCGACAGTGACGGAGAGGAATGTTATCCATAGTGTCCCCGGAGTTGGAAGAAGCAATATGGGCTGTAAAAACACGGGTAGGAATGGTATCGCCGGGGCGAAGGATAAAAAGAGGAACGACTTCGAGGGGTGAGGGCAATATTTGAACTGAGTCAGAGAAGGTGGTCGAAGTAGCAGGATCTAAAAGCAAAAAAGAAAAAAAGAACAAGGTCAAAAAAATGAATTTCGACAAAAAGAAAAAAGAGGAGGAAAAGAAGATTTCTGAGTTAGGGTTCTACGGAGAGGCAATTTTGGAGAAATTAAAGAAGGAAACAGGGATTTCGAGGGATTTTTCGAAGGGAAAGGGTAAATTCACAGTGATTAACAAGTTGGGACAGAGATTCAACACACAAATTCAAAACACTCAAACAGCAAACTTTAGACACCCAATTCAAAAAATTTAAAGCGCAAAATCTCAGATACAGGAAGCGTAAAATCAGGCGAGGAGCAACTTACTCATAATGGCAGATGAAAGATTGGGAAAAGCTCGAAGATCGCAGGGGAAGTCATCGGAAAAGATTAGGTTTTTTTGCAAAAACGGATGTTTGAGCACAGTAGAGTTTGAAATTACAAAGGTGGAAAAACTCAGAAAATTCGCTAAGTGTTGAATTTATACTTGGAGAGTTGAAGAAAGAGAGAGGAGAGCCGTTGGATTAAAGATGGATCTGACGGTGGAAAAGTGTTAATTCACACGGTACTCAAAGTGGGCACGTTATGCGAGGAGGCGCCATCATTAAAGTGACTGACAAACGCGGCAGACGCGACACGTGGAAGAAAAGCAGGCGCGGCAGAAAGGACATGTGATAGGCGACCTTATCCCTGGAAATTAATAAGATATTATTTGAAAAAAATAAGCGGGAAATCCATCAGATGGTCGATATCGGACGCCATGCTAGCCAGGAGGTCGATGAGTACAAATTCACTCTCAGATCGAGTCATTCAGACTCGACCAGAGTGGGGGGACTAGATGATATAGGATATCATACCTACCAGGCTAAACCGGCTTACCGAACCGACCAAAGGGGATGTAACCGAGTCAAGTGGCAGGAAGATCGAGCAGTCAAACAGTCGACCAGTCTATGGCTCGACCAGATAGGCGATCGAGCAATCGAGCAAAGTAGTCGACCTCATTGGGTCGACCACTTCGAGGACTTAATGCTACAATGATCGGTCTAGTCACAGGCGCGTGGGGGAGCCTCTAGCCGAATTTCAGGAGAATATTTACCCCATGTGCAGGGGGACACGTGTCGAGAATGCAGTGGTTGATAACACTAACCACCTCTGACAGCCTACCCCATGTGCAACAGGAAACGCGTCCAAAGAGTATTGGGGCAGGCGATAGTGGCGACGGCTACCTCTGACACACGCGTATTGTGTGTACGGACGGGCAGTTAGGGCAGACAGCTCACCAAATCCGGGCACCCCTAGGTCAGGTATCTCATCCCTATATAAAGGGGGTGAGCCTTTCTTCTCCAACACGATCATTCTATTACTTACTCTTGAGAATTGATTGGATATACATTGACTTAAGCTTCGAAGGCTCTTCACTAGAAAACCCCTCCAGTGTGAGAGTTCTTTGTAGGTGCACGACGTTCAACCGGCGAGAAGGAAGGCGATTATTCAAGTTCCAGCCGGTCGGGAAGTTTTGTGTTACCACAACAATATTACCCAAGACAGTAAGATTATTGATCCAGCGAACTGAACCTCACCCAAGTGAATCAAAGTAATAAGTATTGCATGTATATATCTGTTTAATATCTTTCGGGTTAAGAGAATGCAATTATTAATCGAGGCCTAGTTCGTTTATGACGATCAGTATAAAACGAACTTTTCCTCTCTGGGATCATGTTCAATATATAATTGTACTAGTGCAAATAATCAGTCAAGACCAATTGTAATGTTGACACTAAAATCGTTCTAATGTGGTGTTCATTTTCATCTAGGTTGTGAACCAACTATTCTTGTTTCACAAGTCACTGATAAAATGATCTTTTGTTCACCCGCTAATAAACTATTTTAATTAAGTCCAATACAACAGAACATAGAACTTGTTTAAACGAACTAATTCTCATTCATAAAGGGCAGAAGTATAATATAATATAAAGTCAAGCTTTTAGTATATAACACCAACGATCTCCCACTTATACTTAAAACTTTCATGTTTACAAGTATAGTTCTATAATCCATTATTCTAAAAGACCTATGTCGATAATATCACCATACACCTGACTCCCATTCCTTCTACGTGTTCGACAAAGACCTTTCCCGGCAAACTCTTCGTGAGAGGATTAGCTAGATTGTCCTCTGATGCAATCCTGGCAACATCGACGTCTTCTCTACCTAAGATATTTTGTATCAGATGGTATTTACGTTCTGTGTGTTTGCTTGCTCTTTTGGTGGTTCCCTTGAGTTTAATACTGCTCCACTGTTATCACAGTACACGGTGATACTAAGTGGCAAACTCGAAATCACCTCTAAGTCCACTAAGAAGTTTCAGAGCCAAATTTCCTCTTTCGCTGCCTCTGAGGCTGCTATGCACTCGACTTCCATGGTAGAGTCTGTCACGCATTTTTTCTTAGCACTCCTCTATGAAATGGCTCCACTTTTAAAGGTAAACACATAACATGTGCTTGACTTACTCTCATCCTGGTCTGACTGAAAATAGAAATCACTGTAACCCAGAGGTAACAAGTTGTCAACACGGTAAACTAACATGTAATCCTTAGTCTTCTTCAGGTACTTGAGTATATGTTTCACCTTAGACCAATGTTTTCCCATCCTGGATTACTTTGATATCTAGCTACCATGCCAACAGCGTAGCTAATATCCAGCCTCGTACACAATATAGCATACATAAGACTCTTATTGTCGATGCATTAGGAATTGTCTTCATGTCTTCTATCTCTTGAGACGTCTTAGGAGACATCTCCTTAGATAGACCTATTTTATGTCTGAAAAGTAATATACCTTTCTTGGAATCCTGCATGCTGAATCTAGCCAAGGCAGTATCTATGTATGTAGACTGGGATAAGCATAACATTCTCTTAGTCTTTAATGACCTTAATACCAAGAACGTGTCCTACTTTACCTAAGTCTTTTATATCAAACTGCTTAGAAAATCACACCTTTACGTCTTCCTTCTTACTGTTTCCAATAAGAAGTATGCCATCTACATAAAGCACAAGAAACACCACTACGCTCCCACTGATCTTCTTATGCACGCAGTGCTCATTCGGACATTGAGTGAACCCGTACGACTGGATTACCTCATCAAACCAGATTTTCCAAGATCTCGAAGCTTACTTCAGTCCATAAATAGATGATTAAGTTTATACACTAGATGTTCATGTCCCTTAACAATGAACCCATCTGTTTGTTGCATATAGATGTCTCATAAAGGTCTCCGTTAAGGAAGGTCGTCATGACATCCATCTATCAGACCTAATAATCCATATGAGCAGCTACATCTAAGAGAATACGAATAGAATTAAGCATAGCTACAGGCGAAAAGTTCTCATTATAATCTATACTCTCTTTTAGGGTACAATCTTTCGTAACAAGCCTAGCCTTGAAGGTCTCGACCTTCCCATCTGATCATGTCTTTCTCTTATAGACGCACTTGCATCCAATGGCTCATACAATTCTGGTGGTACTACAAGATTCGAGACCTGATTGGAGTCTATTGACCCCATTTCAGCTTTCATTGCATCATTTCATGAATCTGCATCTTTATCTTGGAGTGCATCCTCAACAGTCCTTAGGTCCGATTCTAGATCTCCTGAAACTGAATCCGATGACTCTCCAAGACCTATCCATAGATCATATAAATGAGATACCCTCCCACTATGATGAGGTATTGTATGCACTGGAACACTCTTAGTGTGTCGTATTTCTGTATTATGTGATGTATCTACTTCTGCACTCGATGGAGAACTATCAACTTCACTGCTCAAATCCTCTAAGACAAGTCTACTCGCGGGCTTGTGATCCATAATATAGTTTTCTTCTAAGAATCCAGCGTTAGTACTAATGATCACTTTCTTATCTTCAGGGCTATAAAATAATCCACCTTTTGTTTCCTTAGGATAGCCGACAAACGCTCGTGCTTCCAAATGCTTCTCCAACTTGGCAGCCTCATGCACCAAAACGTGTGTAGGACTGCCCCACACTCGAATATGTGAAAACCCAGGATTTACGCCCTTTCCACAATTCATAAGGAGTAGTCTCTACTGACTTCGATAGAACCAAGTTTAGAATGTACGATGTTGTTTCCAACGTCGTTCCCCAAAACGAATCTGGTACTCTTGAATAACTCATCATTGAGCTAACCGTCTCTATAAGAGTCTTATTTCTTCGCTATGCAACCCGGTTCTGCTGGGGCGTGCTGGGTGCAGTCAATTTGGATTCAATCCCAGCTTCTGATAAGTATGTCCTGAACTCTTCAAAGAGGTATTCGTCACCTCGATCAGATAGAAATAATTTGATACTTTTACCATGAAGCTTCTCCAAAACTGCTCGATAATCCTTGAATTTCCCAAAGCATTCGAACTTGCGGTGCAACAGGTAAATGTACCCAAATCTTGAGTAATCATTAATAAATGTGACAAAATACTCGTAACCACCTCTAGCCTGGATCAAACATAGGAACACACAAATCAGAATGAATCAATCCTAGCATTTCTTGGCTCATATACACCTTTGTCGTAAACGACCTCTTAGCCATATTACCTTCCAAGCACGATTCACAAGTCGTATAATGACTGTCTAATAGACCGAGATGTCAACTAGATACAACCTTGTGAATCCTCCTAAGGTTGATGTGCCCAAGTCTAAGGTGCCAAAGATATCTGGAGAACCATATGCATCATGTGCATGTTGTAGTTCAACTGGAACTTATCAAAGCTCGTCGCCAGGGACTGCAGCATGATATCAACCTGGGTTTCCTCGTCAATAAAACCTCCCAGAACCTCAAGCTCATTAAGTTGCGCCATAACCCTTATGGCGTGCTCCCTCACGGGTCTGCCCTCGGCCATGCGTGTGTTCATCATGGTGCTCAAGGCTTCCTGCCTAGCTGCCCTAAACTGATGCCCAAACAAATCCCTGAGATTAAGAAGCAATCTGTCGCAGTGCACATAGACTGATGATGATGTTGAAGAACATTTGACATAGATGCCATAATGTTACACTTTTCCATCTCATCAGCCTTTTTCCACCGGGCATACTCCTCCTTCTCTTGATCCGAGGCATCGACCGCGGGCACAACCGGGCAAGCCTTAGTGATCACATACTTATAACCCTCAGCCATCAACATAATGTCTAAATTCCTCTTCCAATCAATATAGTTCGGACCAGTAAGGTGATTTTCTCTCCCCACTTTTGCCCTTCAATCTTTCATATGAAAAAAAAAAATGTCCTTTACACAAAGTGGGAGAGATGGTGCAGAAAATGAAATCGGCTATGGAGGTGTGAGAAGGTGGAGAAAGTGGGTGAGGGCATCTACGTGAAAGTGAACAGAGTGAGAGACAAATCGATTAGTAAAGTCGTAGCTTTGAACAAAACGCAACTGCATGTGGATGAAGAACAGGTGCTTTGGAGTGATTTCCACTCTGAAGAGAAAATAATGTCTGATTGTTTCCATTTTTTATCAGTTGAAGTTCATGTGATTTTACGAGGTCTCATGATCCAAAATTCTGGATGCCTCCACTTCAATTTGCCCAAATTTAATATAATTTAGATAGATTGTAATAAATTAAAGTACAAAAACAAAAAACCGAGTGGGTCAGGCCTGCAAAACTCGCGGCCTGAGGCGCCGGCGGGTTGCGCCTCATTTCATAGGTCAGCCACGATGATGGGTTAGCCCATCTCGCCTCGCCAATTGGCTAGATACAGACCGCTTCGTCCGTTAGCCCATTTTAACAGCTCAATTAATAACTAACTATACTATATTTTTTAAAATTAATTTTAATTAAAAAATAAACTCAGTTTTTTTGAAACGATAGATATTGTTACTCATTTTTGTTTCTCCTATTTTTGTTACATCTTTTGTGATTTTTTTACCTTTCTTTTTCCCCCGTTTTAGGCCGTTTCTTTAGTTTTTAGTTGTTTTTGTAGTTTATTGCGTGTTTTCCTGCATTTTGAGTTTCCCCGTGTTTTTCTGTTTGTTTTTCGATTTTTTCGGGTTCTTGTCATTTTTAGTGTGCAAGTCGGGAGCTTCGGGTGTATAAGATTTCAAGAATTAATTGGTTGGGCAAGCATAATTAATAAGAAGGTCCCGTTGGCAACATGTAGAAAAAAGTAAAACTCAATTCTGAGTTCGGACCTGCTCGAACGATCCCGAAATGAGAAATCCTGCAAAGCTGCCAAAGTCCCAGGCCTTAGTCGTGCTAGATCCCTAGCCCCGCTAGGCCCCCTAGCGCGCCCTTAACGACCCCAGTGCTCACACACATGCTCGCACACTCTTAGCGTCGCTAGCGCCTGCGCTCTAGTGCCAGGTTTCGTGCCAGCGCGCGCCAGAGTGCCCCACGACCCTCCTTTAGCACCGCTAGCCCCCGCCCTAGCGCCGCTAGGGCCTGGCGCGAGCAGATTGTAATTTTTGTCATTTTTTGCATTTTTTTCTCGTTTTAGCTTAGTTTTTCGAGCCCTATAAATTAGAACTAATCCCAGACCTTAGGGGCATCTTTCATTATCGTACTTAGGGATTTTTCTCTCAAAAACCTAATAGTTCCATCTTTGATTTTCTCTTGAAGTTTTTCTCAAATATTTTGGAATTAAGCTTGTGTTTTGGATTCAAACTAGGATCTTCATCAATTGTAAGCTTTCCTTTTCATTTAATCCATGGATATGATTTCTTCGATTGTTGATATTGTTTGTTTTTTTATTGAATATGAGTGGCTAAACCCAATTGCTAGGTGTAGGGGATGATGTTTTGGTTTGTTTGTGATTATTGTGTTCGTTGATTGTTCAATTTATACGCGTTATTCTTAAATAGGATATCGATGATTATGCTTGAATGTTAAGAATTGTTGAAGGGTTACACTTTAATCTCCAATTGATTTTCAATTGAATTTGATTCGTTCTCGCATGTTGTTAATTCTAAATGGACTAGTTGATTAACCATCTTCTAGTATAATTTAATCGGCTCTGAGAATAGAAAGGGGAGGAGCCAATCGATCAAGATTCATATAAACTAGGCTTGTTCGTAATTGTATTGCCTAGGTGTTAAACGAATTGTTAATTTTTCGTTCACGTTTGTTCTCTTGTTACGAAAAGTTATTGAGGATGAATTTTTGAACAAGTAGGTTATTCGAATCATTTAACTGAACTATCACTTGCCCGCTAACTGCAATTTAAACCAAAACAAATATTCACTGATTTCCTAGGTTCTTATCATTGCTTGATCATTGTCTTTGCTTTGAAATTTGATTTTGCTTTGTTTGAGTTCTCTTAGCTAATAGTTTAAAAATCAAAATCAATCTCTGAATTAGAATGTTTAGGATTTATTTTCTTTTTTGTGATTGAATACACGAACAAAGTAATCTGGCCACCATCCTCAAGAGATCGACTCGAGGAACGAGTCCATTGATTCGATACTCGGTAAATAATATAATTCGATACAACAGTTATGAAAGTATATATTTATATACAAGCACGGAAGCACCCTAATAGTTTTTCTTGATTTTACTTAATTACTCTTCAAGAAAAACAATTAAGAAAGTTGACCAGAGCTTCCATTATCACTTGGCATATTATTGAAAAATCCAAAAGGTAACAAAAACCTTAAAATAGTGGGTCAAGTGGGCCTTTTCCCCCCTCCTTGACCATTTATTTATAAGATCGTTGACATTTAGTTAAAGCACAAGATCTTAGCTAACAGAAAATTTAACCAAAGACGAATATTCTACAATAAGCACTTCATATTATTTATTTATAAATAAATAGCAATAAAGGGAATGGCAGTTTTGTCCTATCACTATCGAACTACAATTGGCTAAAGACAAGGAACCGTGTTCCTATTGACAATGGCGACTCAAACTTATTAATTATATGTCAATTTGTTTATCATTGAAGTGGTTGTATTATTTGACTTGATGTTTATTGGTTTTTTTGGACAAATAGGAAAGTTGTGATCTGCATGTCCATTGTCGCTTTAAAATAACTACATATTTAGTTTTTAATTTGAATATTTGTAATATTCTTTATATTAACATGGCAATCATAGTTTAAAATAGAAGACAAAATGTACATTAGTTTCACAAAAAACGGTTGTCAATTGGAGTAATGGACCTGATTCATTTGTTAGGTAGGTCAATTTTGACCTAGCAATTATAAATTTTGAGTAAAAATGTCCGAGTAAGATGTCAAATTTGCAATTTAAATGGATGTTTTAGATAATTGAGAGCATATATTATTATTCAAAGGAATATTCAAATTATTCGGTATCGTTCTCTCGCTGAAACCCTACACTCCTCGTTCTCCTGTCTCGATTCAAATTTTTCTCGCCTTCCCCGGCGAATAATCGGCCTTCTTGTTGTGGATGGCCCTTAGCCGCACTCCCTTGTCCTGATTTTGTACCATCTCAAATCCGTTCGCGCCAATGGAGGATGTTGGATGTTCGACGGAAGGTTCTCATAGAGACGCCATTCGAGGATATCTTTTCCGGCCTTTCTGGTTTGTGTGATGTGTCGGATGGTGGTATGGGATTGAAGGAAGGGTGTGGCCTTGGCTGGTCGTCGATGTCGATGGCGGGCTGGCTGGGGTTGAAGGGCGAGGCTTGACTCCCTTATTTCTCCGCACCTTTGGCGTGCAGGACGGGGAAGACCGACTCCTTGGACCTAGGCCAGTGGTGATGGTGGGGTTCGGGTGGTGGTGCGAGGGACGTGGTCTGGCTTTGTTTGTCCAGCTTAGGGTTGGCTTCTCTCTGAGAGTGGTTCGGGGCTCCAGGACTCGGCTTCAGCTAGGCAATATGGCAGTTTTGGGAGTGGCGTTCTGGACTCGGGGTCAAGCTGTGGTGATGATCGGCCTTTATCTGCTGGTGTCTTGTGCGGGGCTTGGTTAGGCTGCTAGGGAAGGGCTTTACTGTCGGTTTAGTTTAGTTAGTTTTGTTTGTTTTCGTGTTGTTTATGTTCAGTAGTTGTTTTCTCATGATGAAAAGTTTGTCTCACTTCCATGACATCCAGACTGGCCTCCTCTCTGTTCATCAAGTCTCTGACCCAGACAAGTGAGCAATCCCTATCTCATTTCAGCCTTTACTCCTCTGCACCAAGACGAAGCAACCAAATTCTGGTCTAGAATTCTAGTGTCCTTTCCCTTTCTAATTTGAACTTGCATCCACTTACCACTTGTTTTCAAAATTGTCAACTAAGAGTTCCTCAACCAGGATGAGTTATGGTTCATTTGAGTCTCAAATATGGATGAGTTAGACTTTGACTTTAACATCCAACTGACTAAAAGGTCTGGTTCAGATAAAACTCTCCAAAGTTGTTTAGACACAAATGCTCATTGAACATTTGAATATCTCAAAATCCTATCCCACCATGGTTTTTTTGGAAGAATCAAATTGTGCCAAGCTAGCCAGTGCAATCCTTTATGTCTCTCACTTCTTTTGCTACACCAGAAATGAGCACAAATACTGGCTACCTCCTTACAGAGTCTCACTAGCAACACAAAGAAAGACATTGCAAAAATATGTAAGGTATTAAGGACAACTTAATTAGGATCTCCTTACCTGCAGTTGAGAGCCAATTGTTTTTCCAGCTAAATATTCAATTTTATACCAATCAGAGGATCTAAAGGCTTTTTTTTTGGATATTCCAATCCTCAGAGGTAAGTCTAGATACTTGGTTAAATAATGAACCTCGACCCCATTAAGCAAGCTGCAACATATTTCTTAAACCTGAATAAAGGTGTCCTTACTGAAGAAAATAGATGATTTCTCCAAGTTAACATGTTGGCCAGTGAAGGACTAGTAAGACTGCGGAATAGACAAAATTTTGGTAATCTGAAACTTCTCTGCCTTGCCGAAAACTAATGAATCGTCTTCAATTAATAAATGAGTTAGCAAGGGACCCCTTATAGCCAATATGACACCTTTAGACCCACCTCTGTCAGCTTCCATATTAAGCCTTGAAGAAAATAGCTCAACAGTGATAATGAAAATGTAGGGGGACAAAGGGTCCCCCTGTCTTAGGCCTCTTGAAGCAGACAAAATCCAACACAGCTTCCCATTTACATTAAAGGGTATGAAGGGGAATCAACACAGACCATAATAGATTTAACAATCTAGAATGAAATTTCATTCTCACCATAGTAAGTTGAATGCTCTTCCATTCTATTTTTCTTATGCGTTGGCCATATACAGTTTCAAAGCAAGAAAGAAATTTTCCCAGACTGTGTCTATTCAGAAAGTGAAACATTTCTTAAGCTAGGATCACATTGTCAAGTAATTGCCTACCAGGAAGAAAAGCATCTTGATTGACAGAGATAAAAAAATGTAAACAATTGTTCAACCTTGAGGCATGAATCATTGACACAATTTTGTAAAACACAACAAACATACTTATTGGCCAGAACTGAGAAATGAAAATTGTATTAAGGCACTTTGGGATCATAGTAATAAGAGTATGTTTCTAATACCTTAGCATCTGTATGGATTCAAAGAAACTCTGGACAGCCTTGCAAATATCCAGTTTAACAATGTGCCATAAGTGCTAGTAAAATTATGCAGTCATGCCATCTTCCCTGGGGATTTTTCTGGATGCATACCAAATAGAGCCTTTTTTTATCTTTAGTTCTTTCACTTGTAAGAGCAGTCTCTCATTTATAGATTCTGGGAATGTTCTATTATTAGAGGTAGAAAATCTTTACCGTTCTAAGAGCCCTGAGATGAAAAGAGGGTGTTATAATAATATGATATTATCTTTTCAATGCCCCTCTGAGTCTCACTCATCCCCTTATCCTCAATTAGCAATCTCTTATTGCATTCATCTTCTTCCTCTGGATTGTGTAGGCATGGAAGAATTTGAAGTTTTTATCTTCTTGTTTAAGCCATAAGGTCCTGGCTTTATGTTGCCAAAACAACTCCTTATAGACTTGAGCATTATCTAATTCTTTCTTCAGCTGGTCCCAAGCTTCCTAATTCCTCTCACCTCCATTTCTCGTCTCCTCTAGTTGGATTGATAGATTTTTTTATCTTTCCTTCATTCTTTATCCTGAAATATTTATTCCACACCAAAAGAACTTCTCAAGCATTTGTTATCTTCTCCTTCACTGTAAACATTTGGGTTCCTGAGTACTGATTCTCGCAAGCTCTCTGCACTACTTCGAAGACTCCCTCTTTGGCAACCCACCTCTTGCCAAGTAAGAGCCTTTTCTTGGAAGATGAAAGATTCTTATCTGTCTAAATAATTAACATGCAGTGATCTGATGAACTTCTAAACCAGCTAGTCACTTAAGTAAAAGGATAAAGATTGATCCAACCCAAAGAAGCAAACATCCTATACAGCTTTTCCTCCACAAATTCCTCCCCTTATTTATTATTTCTCCAAGTATAATGTTGAACATTTTTATTGATCTCTTGCATACCCATAGATGCTACAATGTTCTTGAAACCCAAGCATCTGGACTCTAGTCTAGCTCTTCTTTTATTTTTCTCCCCAACTTGGCATATATCATTCCAATCTCCATGAGTAAACCACTGATCACCCTACATATCCTTTTCAGCAACTAGAAAATTCCGTTGTTGCTCTCTTTTAAGTTCAACAGTACTTAGATAAAAAAAAAATTAAAAAAAAAAAAGTAGCTCATACAGGACTCACACCTTTGTTAACCAAAAACTAAACTGCTATAAAGAAGCTATCCCCATACAAATTCAAAATTTTAACTGTTTGACCCTATAACATAAATAAACCTCCACTAGAACCGCTTGTTTCAACTAGAAAATGTGAAGATTCAAAATCAAACTTTTTGCAAACTATAAAAGTAAACTGTTTTGCTTATTTTGTTTCTCTAATGAAACAGAAAATTGGTTGGTGGATCCTAATGGATTCTTTTAACTGAGGAACTGTAGAGGGCCCACCCAGACTTCTACAATTCCGCACCATTGTCTTCATTGATAAAATAGGGGCCCTTTAAGGCTGGTCCTCCCTACATGATTATAATTCAATTTGACCCTTTCTCTCTTCCTTACCAATGTAGCCTTTTAGATCTTGTGAAGAGATAGCAATTTCTTCTGAAGCTCTTCACCTTTTGAGCCTTTAGTCCTTGGATCTCTCAGCATTCTTTCTTTATTTTTCAAATTCCTTATCCATGTCATCCTCCCTGACTGAGGTTGAGCCTCCCGAGAGATAAAGGTATGAGTAATTAGAGAAAAAAAAATAACCATTCTTTTTATTTATGTTCCACTTTCATTTATCCACTCTAATCGCCTCGGCTTGGACTGAAAGTTTATCAGAATCAGACTGAGGTGGAAAGATTAACACCATGTTTTTATCAATTTTCAACTGAGGAGGCTCAATCCTTTGTTTAGATGACTTTGATTCGATTTGGTTGGTAGTCTGTTCTTTTTGCTAATCTTGACTCGTCAAAACATCCCCAATGTTTGATTTTGTTTTCTCTAAAACACCCTTTCCACAACCTCATTCCCAACTCTTGTTGTTCAGTTATTGCTTGAGCCTAAAGGATAATTTCTAAACTGGTTTGAGGAAGAACTTGTTTGATTCCATTTATTCTCTTAAATGCCTTCTGAAGTTCTTAGCCATTCCCCAAATTGATCTTCCTTCAGAACAACTTTAGCAATGTCCTCCATTCACAGAGAGCGTGTTCTTTCAGTGTGACCAATTTTTCTACAATAAAAATAAAGATTTACTAATCGTTCATATTTGAAAACTACAAATACCAGTTGATCTCCTAGTCTGAGAGATGCTCAACGAGGTAGGACTTCATTATTAATCGTCACTAAAAGCTTAATAAATCTGCCACCCTGACTCCTCGGGTTACACAGCAACACATTTGAGACTTTCTTAAACACTCTTCTGATTTTAAGCCCTACTTCTGAGGTTAACCAATTCAGAGAAATATGATGGACTTGCACCCAAAAAATGGATTTCATCGAAGCATTCGTTACTAACACACAACCCATCATTCCAAGAAGATTTAAGAATTGATATTTGAAAACCCAATTAATATAGTCGGCCACTTTCTTAATACCTTCAGTTTTATCAAATATGAATTGGAAAAAGTTCACCGCGAATTCTTGCACCTCCACTGCACCTCGAATCCTCCATATTTGGCCCATGGCTTTTTCAAACCCAATGGACTTGCCCTTTTATCACCAAAAAATTTCCAGAACAAGCTTTTCTTGCATTCATGTTTATTGGCACGAACATCCTCCGCCCTAATGTTGATTACTCGGTTTTCCATGTGGATAGAGAGAAATCTCTCAATCTATTCTTCTCCTCATCCACTGATAGTGGCGAGTTAGTGTTCGCCATTGAGACTCCCAGACACCCTAACCCTACCTACACAGACTTCTACATGACTAACAAAAAAAAAATGGCAAAGGAAACTTGCTCAAAAAGAATGAGAAAACGATAGAGAAAGGTATAGCAAGATCTCTGATGAGAGAATGTGAAACTCTCCGATGAGAGAAAGTGCTCTCCGATGAAAATTCCTATAAGATACAATTTAAAGTAGCTAGATATGTTTCAAAATTGAGCTAAGTGGAGACCTAATCAATTTTCTCATATGCCACATCATATAGACCTTGTAATTTTTATTTGCATCGAAAAATATTTTTTTCACAAAATGTTTAAAATCCTATTTGATATTTTTTTCATTAAATCTAAGCAATGGTAATACTCTAAATACGATATACGAACAAATTTGGGATGTGTACGATCCACACACACTCATAAATCAACAGTCACACACGTCCAGTTCCTCTTCCCTTCTCTTATGTGACCTCCACTGTTAGCACATATGAACTATTGTACAAATACGCACAATAGAGAAATTTGGAATGTGATTAGGAAGGGAAAGAAAAAGAATGAAACAAAATTTTATAATTTTTTTTTAGTTTTATTTTTCCATTCAAAATCAATAAATTATGGAGAACGAGAACCAGAATTTTCAAATATTGTCAAAAGTCAACCTATACTAAAAAATTTCACAGACTAACTCAATTTTTACTTTTCTCTTATTTGTCACGTTGATTCTCCGAATCATAGCTTCACCGCTGTAAATTTGGTTGGAGGAGCTTATATACAAACAAGAGTATATAACAATAAATAATTAACTAAATAAATAAAAAGAGATAAAAAAAGGTGAAAATTTGGTAGAAAAATATTAATTTTAATTCTTTTGAATTTATTTTTTATCTAAAAGATAAATTTATTTGGCTTAGTCTGCGAAATATATGAGTCTAGGATGACTATCGATATTCGTCAAATTTTGTCCTCCTAGTTCATAAATTGTTTGATTTTTTAAACTTATGTCATCGTTTTCAAAGAAATAAAAAGACATCATGTTTTGTTATGATTCGATTGTTTTCTTTTTTTTTTCTTTTTTTTTCGCAACGATAAATTTTATCAAAATAAAACACCAACATACAAACTATAGTCCGGCCATACAGCTAACTGCAACAGCCACATGACCAAAAGAAATAGCTACATCACTAAATCTATTAGGGAGAACTACCGAAAGGTAGCCTAGAACCTACCTACCACAACACACACACACTTAACGCTCCCAAAAAGAGCATAACAAAAAAAATTCCAACAGGAGAATACAAGAAACGCACTCCCAACGGGAGAGAAAGAAAGAGAAAGCACAGCCTACGCACAAACACAACGCCCAACACCTAAAACAAAAGCCAACAACTACACCACCCATCCGTAGCCAACAACCAAACGAAATCAACCAATGATGACGCTAATGGACGCTCATCCAAACGGACAAAGCTAAGGCCCAGGAATCCAAACTAAAAATTTCCCAACAATTCGCCTAACTAGGTTAGATGCCAACGGACCCAAACCACGTCCCAATGGATACCCGAGACCCACACCTGGGACCCATACCAAAAACCAACCGAACAACCGGACCCAGCCTCAAGTACACAGTCTGCGACCCAAGTTAGCCGGTCGAACACCTCCGCTCAACATCAGAGACATGAGGGTCACGATGGTAGGTGGCTGAACCCTCCACCCCGGACCTCCAAAAGGAGGAACGAGGCTGCCACCCCGAAGAAGCCCAGAGGTTCGTCCAACGCTGCGAAAAATGCCAGCATAAACTGTCTCCATCCACGCCATCAAAGAAGCCAGAGAAATGGCGAAACCTATTGCGGGATTTGGGCACCACTTAGCCGGCCTCTCCAAAAAACGAGCAACGAGGTACAAGAATGCTCTGTCAGCAACCTCGAACTGTCAGCAGGCAACCAACTGAACCACCACTCGTAGCACCCTCCCAGAAGCACCACCCCAAAGCAACCCCAACACCGAACCTAATGAAGGCAGCCCATTACCAACAGCAATTTAGCGCCTCGCCGTAGGATCTACGGCTCCAACACCAGGAAAGTGAGTAGATCCAGGGGAGAAAGAGACGAGGGACTCTGACCCTCCGCAACCACAGCAGCGGCCAAATCCGAAGTCGGCCAACTCATCGTGCAGAAGATGAAACTGACCATATTCCACTATAGGTGCCGTGAAGAGGAACAACAACGCGCCGACAAAATTGGGGAAGGCGTCTGAACGGGAGCCGCACCGACACCCCAGAGGAGAGCATCTCCGATAGCGGCCGCCGGAGGAGCCCGACGGAAGGGAGGCAAACACAACGGATGAAGGGTTTTTTCTTTTTTTTTCGATTTGGGGAGCGCAACAAATGACTTACGATCCGATTTTTTTTTTCAAAAGACAATTATATTAATAACTTAAAAACTCAAAAGAGTACAACCGAAAAGAAGACTGGACCAACCCCCCTTGACAACACACACAAGGGGGTACAAACTCCATCAAGGAGGCAAACACCACAAAACAAAACTCTAAAATAGAGACACTAACTCCACAAAGAAAAAACACAGAGTTGCACTAAAAGCAGACAAAGCTGCACTGAAAGCAGACAAAAATGCACTAAACTACCAAAACACCAAAATAAAGACAAAAAGCAACTCACACCTAATAGATAAATAAAATAAGATAAGACCTCCCCTACACCTATCGGGCAACCAAACACACTCTCAAACCTACAGCCGAAACACTCTCCATAGCAAAGAAACCAACCAAGCAACAAATTTAGATCCAGACCCAAAAACTGCGGTCAAAATCGAACCGCCTAAACGGATCTGACAAGGAGTCGAGCCTCAATATAGATCTGAGCTTTGAAGGATTTCAATACCGGAGGGAGGGAACCATCATGAAACGCAAAACTGAAGGCCCAAGACCAAAGCTCAGGCGAACCGGGAGGCTCTCGAGACTGGAAGGAAAACGAGGCGGCTCGGCAACCACCTCCGGAGCCGGGGAGAGATCGGCACTCTGGTCAGAACTCCGGCAATACTCCGGTAGGGGCAAAGAATAGTTTTCCAACCTCGAATCGGCAAGGATCGACAAAGAGACCAGCGCGAAGCCGGAGGAGGAGAAAGTGGCTGGACGACGGCCCCACTCCGCGCGAGCACGGCACGGCGGCGCTGCAACCCTCCCGCGATGATAGAGTTGTCAGAAAAATTATATAATAATGGGGCGGTGCCGCCCCATATGCACCGCCCCCAATTGATGAATAAAAAAAAAAATATATTAAAAAAAATTGCAAGATTGATTGCAATTTGCTGGCCAAATTGTCAAGTTGTCCGTGACCTTCATCTATAAAAGGCCATCAGCCAGAAGTGGAAAGACGCACCAATTAGTGAAATAAAGAGAGGAAAGAAAGGAAAAGAGAAAGGAAAGAAAAGATAGATTTATGTCCAAATAACGGATATAAAAATATCAAAAGAGGAGAAACAAGTGATAATTTTATTTGTTTTATGATATATCTTTTTATTTTTAGTGCTCAATTCTCAACTCCGTTAAAGTTCGCCGGAGCTCGTAAATCTGGTGTGCTACAGATTTAGAGACGTTTGCCGTTGTATCTTTGGGGAAGTTACGCCTGAACCGTTAGCTGCCACACGGGGCGTATTCTTCTTGCGGAAAGAGTTTTACTCGCCTCGGCTATAAAATCTTTCCGTTTCAGTTGTATTTTATTTTTCAGTTCAATTGTAATTTTCTATTTTTAGATTATTTGTAAGAACTGAAAATACATATCAGTTCGTAGGATTTCCCGTGTATTTAACACCAAAATATCCAACAAGAGTAGGGCGGGGAGCACTCCTCCAGCCTCAGGCCAAGGCCTAGCCGGGCAGGCTTGGCCGCCAGAAGGAGAAGAGGGGGCGACAAGATCATGATCTGATTTTTGTTTGTACAGTGACTTTTGGAGAGAGGAAGGAGAATGGTTTCTGAACTTTTTTCTAAATAAAAGTTGTTTCCCTTACGATCCGATTGTCACTAGGCAAAATATACAATTATTATTCAATGTTGAAAAGGCACATCATCTGTCTACGTAGGTTTTACATGTTTTTTTTAGCAAAATTCGGCCAACTCGACGGGATTTCAACACAAATTGTGCGACACAATACCTCATCGTCCAGTTTAGTAAATCAGAAGCTTCCTCTAATTTCATGTACCATAAGTAATGAACACAAATTACAATTTTTATTTTAAGCATTTTGTATAACAAGAATCCGAATTCGAACTAAAAGATAATCAATTTGATTTTTTATTTGATATTTAAGCATTTTGCGTAGTCATATCAGTCAAATGTGGCTATGTTATCATGTAAAAGATGGTACTTTTTTTAAAGCAATATCCTTTCCACTAAGCCTCATTATCCTACTTTCCCATTAGACCGTAGATTATCATGCAACAGCCATAAACCTCTATTCTAATGTAGAGATTGACAAATTCAAATCATTCAATTCAAACTATATGCCTAACTTAAATCACAAAAATCATTTTGACATGTTTTAATTAGAGTACCTTAATAAGCTATAGTAGATGGGAAAAATGTCATAGCTCTATGTTTTACCTTTTATGCACTTTACATGAGTTTAATTAGTGTTAATATTTAACTTTATGCTATAGGCCATTCATAACATTACTAGGAAAAAAATATAAATGTCATTAATAAAACTAGCCAAAAAAAAATATTAGAACCGAGGGAAGAGGGTGCGGTCACACCAGATGAAGCGCATCATAAAGGGTGAGTTTAGGTGCACCATAGTGAGGTTTCATCCGAAAACTGATTGATGATGAGAGGAGTAGCCACTATGCTTATGTACTAGACTCATTTACCCTGTAGAATTAATGTGGGATAACTCACAAGTGATATAACAAGTCACCATGCTCTGATACCATGTTAGAAACGAGGGAAGAGGGTGCGACTCTACCAGATAAAGCGCACCATAAGAGGGTGAGTCTAGGTGCACCACAGTGAGTTTTCATCCCAAAACCAATTGATGATGGAAGGAGTAGCCTAGTGGGCTCATTTACTCTGTAGAATCAATGTGGGACGACTCACAAGTGATATTCCAACAACAAATATTGTAGAAACTAAATCGTGACTAAAGTAGTTTTAGCAACTAACTGGGTTGTGGCACATAAACTTTTTTCTTCGGAGTTTTATCACAATTCAACATTTACAAAAATATTTGCAGGGATATCATGGCATTCTGTAAAAATATTTTATTTCACTACAAAATAAATGTTATATTCCAACAGAAAATCCTATGGTAATATATTCCAATGAAAATTCCAACGGATATTCCAATGGAATAGCTTCCGTTGGAATAGTTCCAACACAAATTCCAACGGAAATATTCCGTTGGAATGTGTTTTTCATTTGAATTTTAGATGGAATTTGATGATTCCAACGGCTATAATTCCAACGGCTTTTTACTGTAGGAATTTCCGTTGGAATTTTTTTTTCCACCCCCGTTGGAAAATCCACCGTTGGAATCGTCAAAATCCAACGGAAATTCCAATGGAAAACCCATTCCAACGAAATATTTTCGTTGGAATCCATTGAAAAATTCCAACGGAAATAATAGTATTGAAATATCCGTTGGAATTGCCGTTGGAATAATTCTTTAAAATATATTTCTGTTGAAATTTCATCATTTTATTGTAGTGTTTGTTGCAAAAAAGTACTTTTTTTTTCTAGTAGTGTGCATAGTGGACTGGAAAATTAAATGCACTTATAAATGTGATGTTGTTTTACTACTTCTTGTCAAGTAATACTAATAATAATAATACATTAGTTAGACTGAACCAAAGAAAATCCTTTATAGGTCTTGCAATAATAGTTTTAAATGAAGTTATGTGGTTATATGTCCCATGTCTATACTAATAGGTCATTATTTTAACCAATATTTACAGAATATTAATTAATATTGCATTTTGCATTTTGTTTGTTTGACACAAGCACTTTTTCCAATTGGCCCTTTTGAACTTTTTAACAAGTCCCGAGTTACTGCCAATAAAGGGGTTGTATCGACCGTGCTCCGTTCCAATAGGTGGTAGGTCCGCTTGAGACCAAAGCCCACTAATTGATTTTGATCAATGCTTTTAGCCACAATCACAACCTATGTAACTAAGCTACTACCTTCTTATTAGCTTCTTATTGGCTAGCAATACTTTGACTTTATTGTAAGTATTTGAAGATTGGCAGTAAATCGACGAACTTTCATCTGTCACCGTTGATCAGGATTAAGTAAGGAAATTTTACTTAAATCGTTTTTAGATTAATTTCTTGGATTTTAATTAAATTCAAATTGACTAATATAGGTATTATTTATGCAGATATAAATAAGATGTCCTTTAAATGCACTTTCCTTATGTAGAAGATTCAGACGCGGATTTGGACCTTCCAAAAGAAGAGACGGCTGAATCAATCAAGGACCTTCGTTATGGGACGTGACTTGGCAGCGAAGATTTGTGTAGAACTTACTATATGAGAACCAAGATAAAAGGACGGGGATGCACTTGAAGGACGACGACTTTTTTATCTTTGATTTTTTATGTGAGTGCAATTTGAAACGTGAAAATATATTCTTGGAGGTTGAGTTTTAGTTTTTATTTAGTGGAAAATCAATCACGCTGAGCTTATTGTAAGGTATAGTAACAGAGTGATCAAAGGTTCAGTCTATTTAAGTTTGACAGAGTACTCAAACGTGAAAAATCACAAGGAATTTGTGGTCGGATAAGTAGTGGTATGGATTATTATTCGAGTAGAGTGTAGAGGGAGTCTGCATTGTAAACCCTTGAATAATGTTGGTGATGTCTACATTAGAAAGAGATCCGAAGGGAGAGTGGGATGCTCTCCTAAAGGTTCAATTCTGAGAAATACTGCTTCCGCAATTGTTTGAACTTTCTCAGTCTACTTAGTTGCTTGATAAGCACGATTCTGGTTGTTTTCGTTTACCTATATATAACTTCAATTGGCACCAGAGCGGATTTTCGTTCACATTACGAAAGACCTGAGGACTTGTGTATTGGGCTATCATGAATCAGGAAAGTGGATCGATGACTAGACCTCCGCAATTGGATGGTTCAAACTACTCATACTGGAAATCTATGATGACGATTTTCCTAAGATCTCTTGGAAAAGGTGCGTGGGAAAGTGTTGAAAATGGTTGGAAACATCCTGTCATGCCAGAGGCACCAGATCAAGGAAAAGGATCTTCATTGGCTGCGGTTCCTAAACCAAAGGATCTCCAAACTGACGCCGAAAAACTTCAATAAGGGGAGAACTATCGAGCCCTCTATGCGATCATGATGGCGGTTGATTAGACACGGCACAATACAATAATTCAATGCAAGACAGTGAAAGATTCATGGCAGGTTCTACAACGCCAGTTTGAAGGTTCTACGGCAGTCAAAACGTCTAGACTTCAACGAATAACTCTTGAATTCGATGAAATCAGAATGTGGGATGAAAGAAATGGTAGATATGTACTATGCCAGATTCTGTGATCTGGTGAATCAAAGTGGAATGTTTGGAGAAGAAATATTTAAAAATCATCAAGTCCAAAAGATTATGCGGACAGTTGTGCCTTGGTTCAGAGAGAATATTACCGCCATTGAGAGCTTTCAAATAATTGTGCCGCTGGATGTTGATGAACTCCTTGGTGATCTTAGGATATTCGAAATTAACAACTACGATAAAGTCAAGAATAAGGGGATGGCTCTCAAGGCGGTGGTGATGCCTCAGAAAGAAGAAAGTGATGACCATGAAGGTTCAGCAGTGGATGACAGCGAATTGAAAGAAGCACTCGCACTGATTGCGAGAAATTACAGCAAAATGAGTCAGAAACTGTACAAGCACAAATTTGTTGGTAAGAAGTTCAATAATAGCAGCAAGGCTTCATCTCAAGAAAAGAAGGAGAACATGTCATCCTCAAAAACAGACACTCAACGGTAGAGAAGGATCAATGTCGGGAATGTCGTGGATTTGCTCATTTTCAATTCGAATGTGCGAATCTTTAAAAGAAAAATAAGTCGCTGAAGGCAACTTGAGAAGGTTCAGATGATGAGGAAACAGAAGAACATTCTTCTCACACAAGAAACATGGGAGTTCACTCATCAATAAATAAATTCATGTGTCGTACCACTTCACATGGCCAAACAAAGTTTGAAGAGAGCATGAATGAATCAGGTGCGTCTGATGACGAAGCCAAGCAAACAGTGTGTACGGATCCTGTCACTTGTTGGCCATGGAAAAATGTTCTCAAGCATCAGAAACTATGAAGAAACTTCAAAGTGAAGTCAAGAAACTCAAAAGTCAGGCAAGGCACGGAATGATGGATCAACCGAAGAACTTGAAAATTTGAAGAATGAGGTTCAAAAGTTTACTAAAATAAATCAGCTTCTGAATGAAAAATTAACCTCCACCTTTTCTCACCAAAAGGAAACTGAACTAAATGTTGCAAAAGCTCATACCTCCATTCTGGAAAGTGGTATCAAGGTGTCCAAGCAAGATGGGATGGAGAAGACTCAAACGATCGAAGAGTTGAGGTCTGAACTGTTCTCCACTCAGAAATTGCTTGCACATCATTGATTGTCGAATTGCACATTATTAATTGTCGGATTGCACCACAACAACCGAAATAGACCAAAATATTTTTTTGGTTTGAATTTTCATATTTCGGTTCATTTATGTATTTTTACTTTTATAGTTTTGATTGTTTCCATACGATGTCGGCTTCATTTTTTAAAATAACCAAAATAACGGACCGACTAAATTCTGTAATTATTATTATTATTATTATTATTATTATTATTATTATTATTATTATTATTATTATTATTATTATTATTATTATTATTATTATTATTTGTAACAAAAATTCGATTGATTTGGGTAACATATTAATATTGTATTAGTGTGCAATCTTATTATAAGTATTATGTACTTTTAAATTGTTAATAACTAAAAATCTATATATATATAATTGCTGGCATGTAGCATTTAATAAAACATTTAATAAAACCTCTAAAATTTTCCATCCATTTTCAGTTACAAAATTTGTCATTAATATTTTTTTTACTTCTCACATTAATACATCTTAATGAGTGTAATTATGTATGTTTTTATTATAATATATAATAGTTATTGTTAATACCAACTAATAGTAATTCACAATAAATATAAATTACATAATTTAAACAATTGTTTCAAGTTATGTATTTTAACATCAATATTATCTTTTTCTTTTGTATCTCATAAAAATATTTCTTTAAAAACAATTAGTAAATTATTTTAACATAGTTAAACAATTTTAGAATCTTCTAAACAATTGTATTTTAATAATAATAATAATAATATATATATATATATAATTTCTAGCTTAGCATTTAATTTCACCTATGTAACATAAAATCGTTAATTTATTTTTCCTAATGATCAAATTTTTAAAAATGTAATATGTTAATTGTCAAGAATTTTAATATTAAATTCTCAAATATTACTTACTAATATTGTATGTACATCTGTGCATGTGCACAGGATATCTACTAGTTTAACACATAAACTCAACTGAAATATAATCAATTTTCTTAACAATATGCATGAACGGAATTTTTATCCAGATTATGAGGAAATTTTTATTAATTGGAGATGAATTAAAGGATATTTGTTTTTTTGTTTTCCCAATAAGCATGCACGATTTGTTAAGGAAAACAACTATTTTTATTTAAAACTAGTGAGAATCTCATGCGATGCACGGAGTTTCGTATTTTAAAACATTTTTTAAAAACTTTATTTTAATTATATATTAGTCCACACGACCCGTTTATATTAAGATAACAATATTTTAACATATATATTTAGTATTTAATACATGAGAAATAATATATTACATTTTGGTTCATCATAATACTCAAATATTATTTTATTCAAAATTGTCCTATAATGTCATTATTGTTTATAATACTTAAAGAAGTAATTCTATTTTTTATCTAATAATAAATATTTATAATAATATTATTTATTGATGTAATTAATTTAAAATTTTATAAGCAAATTTAATGTTTATTAGGAATATGATTATATGGAAAGTAAGATAAAATTGAATGAATAAACCTACCATTTAAGGGAGAATTTAATGCTGCATGATTTTATGGTAAATAAAATTCAAATAATTTCCTAAAGTGACATGCAATTAATTTTGACGGATTTTTTTGTTACTATTTTTGGTAAATAGGTTCTCTCCTTATAAATATATATATATATATATAGATTATATGCCTTCCATTTTAATAATAGAGAAATCCTTTTTGCTTACTATTTAGTACATAGCTATTTTCTTTTTAAAGTTATTGATTATTACTTGTGTGGTACCCTTCGATGCACATGGTAGTAATATTAAGTAAAATATTTTGATTTGGATGATAGGATCAATATTGTTCAAAACATAATACGCATTAATTCAAAATTGTTATTTATATATTATTAAATGCATCCTTGTACATAACATTGTTTGTTTGAGTTTTTCGTACATCTCATGGCCACATATAGCTGATTGTGACTGAACTATGGTTTCTTCAAGAATAAGCCATGCAATATTCTTCATTTTTTTTTT
>CACSLK010003174.1:11190360-11205584 GCA_902706635.1 Striga hermonthica
GAGAGAGAGAGAGAGAGAGAGAGAGAGAGAGAGAGAGAGAGAGAGAGAGTGTTTTTACAAATCGCTGCAAAACCCAAAATATTGGTTACAACTATATAGCAATGGCATTAATCTTTATTGCATACCAACACCACAGGTGGCTTCAAAATCATTGACCTCAAAATCATCCGAAGCCGTAGCAGCAAGAAATGAAAAGGCAGCTTCCAACTGAGCAGGAGTTTTAATCTGTACAAACAAACAACAACAACAACAACATAGCCTTTTAGTCCCAAACAAGTTGGGGTAGGCTAGAAATGAAACCCAAGAGAACCAATGGGGGAAACAAGTGAATATATTGTAAAGACTGTAATTGGAGTGAAGAGACCAAGGTCTCAACATATATTATTATATACAACATAAAGTAAAATATTCCAAACCTTTGATGAAACAATATATTTAAGCAATGCAGGACGATGCACGAGCGCATTTGCTGGGAATTTTGTAGCAACCTGCCAATAAATGGCATCAAATTTTTTCCATTCGAAATATATTCATATCTGAAACAAATAGAAGCCTACTTCTACCTTAGGATTTTGCATAATAAACAATCATATTGGAAAACTAAAAAATGTAGGATTAAAATTTATTAGTGACCATGTATTAAAGCAGTTCTGTGTCCAACAAAACATTCAATGAATGAAGTATCTCGATTTCTGTCATCAACCAATCTTAAGATCATAAAGGCTATGACAAGGAAATAAACCACACAAGCTGAATGAGTCTCTTCTCAAATATAAGTAAATGTGTTAAAATTTCCAACTTACAGTGTACAGGAGATTCCCGACCGTACGATCACAGCCGTCCGTCACGGCAGCCTGCATTCACCAAATTCAGAGATGAACAATAAGGCAAGCAAGCTTCACAACCAAATGTCATCAAATTGACATTTTTTAATTAAATCATTCAGAGTAATATACAAAATTTATAGGCTACAATATGATGAGATAAAATTATTGATTCAATCAATTTCCAGAGATATTGTGTTTGCTTGTTTCTCAAACTAAGTTCACTGTTTTCAATAATCTTTTAAAGATCTTCTATGTCACAAATATGCACCAGAAGGTGCCACCAGAAGATTTACACGAAAGTCGCAGATGAGGTCGGTTTCCGCTTTTCACAAGAGCTACTGCAACTTGAAACCATACAAGTCGTAGACAAAGTAATTTGGTTTAAGTTCTTCAATCTTTCAAATTTCAAGGACCCAAAAGGAAAAAAAAAGAACTCCCAGAACAAAAGAAAATTTAACAATAAGAAACTAGATATAGATACATTGATATAAATGATGCACAAGACCAAATAAACTATCTGTTTCCAGTAATAAATTACTGGGTAGCTCTAATTTCTACATAAACCCATGAAAAATTCAGGCTTGAAACCACGCTTAGACAGAACCAACACGCAAGAAGCAATATATTCACACAAAAAAAACATCAGCTACCAAACATAATTGGCCGAGAGCAAAAACAAAACTACATACCTCGTGAATAACGGCCGTGAGATTAGCCGTGACCTTATTGTTAGCTACGGTGTTTTTGGCGGTCCTCTCATCCAAACCGATCCTCAGAAACAAATCTAAAGGCTTATCGCCGCCGGAAGTAGCCTCGCTGTCGCTCCTCCCCACCATGTTTTCCCCTATGCAATATCGTGTCCTAAAAGAAAAAATATATATGAAAATGAGCTTTGTAATGTGACTGTGCGTGAAAAGGGAGGGTTTTTCACAAGTCACAACCCTAGCAAGTTACAGTGAATTAAAGAGATTCGCCGGAGAAGGGTTAGAATTGGAATTTGAGATCTTTGAATATCGTAGTTGAGGATATTTATTTAGTCATATCCAAGTCAATAATTAAGAATTATTATAAATAAATATTCTTAAAAAATCAAAACTTGTGATTTTTTTTCAAAGAATGAAATTTCTTTGTTCTTTCAAACTGCAAAAGAAGCTGTCAATATTGGAAGGCGGTGGGTGAGCTGCCCGTCATCCTGAGGGCCCTAAAAATGGCCAACGTGACTCGCAAGTAGAGGCGTTGGAACGGGCTAGCGGGGTGGGTGACCCATAGCCCGCAGTTTGGAAGGAAAGGCGGGCCTGCGGACATGGCGGCCTAAGAAGATAGCGAATCAACTCATTTTGCCAAGTCTGCCAAGTCCCCTCATATTGTGCTGAGTTTAAGTGACAAACTCGCATGTTTTGGGATCTTACATTGCAAAATTTCATGTTTCGTTTATTTGGCTTGGATAGATTTTAGTTTACTTTCAATTCAAAAACTAGTACGTAGCCCGTGCGATGCACGGGGCGTACGTAATAAATGAGTCATTCTACATAGCTTGTCCGTTGAGTAGCTCGCGCGATTCACGGGAGATATTAAATGAGTGGACCATAGAGCTTGTCCGTTCATGCCTAAAAAATAATAGAGTTTGATCATCTATTTTTTTTACATCTTTTCATCAAGGTCATATTTTTTTTCGGAACATTAAACCTGAGTCTGGTAGAGCTAGCCCATAAATTAAT
This sequence comes from Striga hermonthica, assembly GCA_902706635.1. Classification (NCBI taxonomy): domain Eukaryota; kingdom Viridiplantae; phylum Streptophyta; class Magnoliopsida; order Lamiales; family Orobanchaceae; genus Striga; species Striga hermonthica. The sequence goes on from CACSLK010003174.1 coordinate 11,192,906, forward strand.
TAATATATTACCTCGCTCACATATTTATAATAATATAAATTTGATTCCATTATATATATTTATTCCTTGATATAAGAAAAATTACAATTTTACGTAATCTTGTTCCTCGTATAATACTCATATTATTTTATTATAAAATTTATTGTATTATAATGTCATTATTATTATTTATACAAGTTATAAATGTAGTCTTCTTCTTCTTTTTGTTTTATGTAATTAAAATATTTAATGTATGTTCATACTATTTATTAATGCAATTAATTTAAATTATATAAATAAATTTAGAGTAAAATATTTTGTACAAACATTTTATAAAATATACACAAAAATTTTTTTAGAATTTAATTTTTTTATAATAAATAAACATCTTTGAAATTCTATGAAATCGATTAAATCTGCTTTATTGAAACCGATTAAATCTTTATTTATAGGCTTGACAATAAAACCGAATTTTTGAGATTTTTTTAACTAAACCGATGTTAAGGGATAAAACAAATCTATAATTAGCTTTGACTTTTCCAGCAAAGGTAAAAAAATCGGTTCTGACTTTTATCCCATAACAAATCTTTAATGTCAAGCCTATAAATAACAAAACGAATATGTAATTAATTCTATTCTATTTACAGTAAGCATTAATTACCTTTGACTTTTCTGTCTACTATTTTTAGTAAATATGATGACCTTTTATATAAGTATAGATAATTAGGTTCATATTATCCATAAACATGTTGATTATTTACAGTCATTTTACATGTATTAATTGCATTTTAATATCATTCCATGTTATAACTATCGAATTGTAAATGTATTTTCAAAGTTAATAAATATTGTATTGTTTATCAGTTTTAAATATATAATATATCAAATTAGTCATCTCTTGATGGTTTTCGATTTGACATTCATATTGTATTTATAAAATAAAAAAAATTATATTTACGTTTTAATAATAATAAAATTATTTATTAATATTAACTATAAAATTAAATTATTTATTAATTAATATATTTATGTCTAAAATAGTTATATTATATAAGTTAGAAAAATTATTATAATAACATTTATAAATCATACAAGTAATAAATGTCGTTATAAAATATATATAATAACATATATTTTTTGTAAGTAAATTATTTAAATTTTAAAACACTTTTTCTCATTAATTTTAAAATTTAAGAATAATTTTTTTCACAAGCACCGTATAATACACAGGTGTTGTACTAGTATATGTAATAAAAATAAATAAATTGACAAAAAAAAACCCTTATTTCCATCCAAGCCACAAATTGTGGAGAAATCACAAAAGCTCACTCTCAAGCAAAACATCTATATATATAATTGCTAGCAAAGCAATTAATAAAACATCATTTATTTTCCCTTTAAAAGACATTACAAAAACATATTATTATATTTTTCTTTTCATTAAAACTTTGAACAACTCACTAATCAATGAATATTTGATATATATATATATATATATATATATATATATATATATATATGTATGTGTGTGTGTGTGTGTATAATTGCTAACAGAAAAAAATAATAAAACTATATGAAAAATTTACCTTTTTTCCGTTGCAATCTAATATTATTTTTAAACAAGTAACTAAAACATAATCAATGACTTTTTAGACGAAATGATCAAAGAATATTTGGAGACACGTCGAATAAAGATTCCTACGGAAATCCACAAAGAAACGATCTAATTAATCAAGATACATAACTGATATGGGATATTATACCAAACTGTCTTTAATGGATAATATGAATATATTGGAAAATAAGTCCACATATGGGCTAGGACACATGGCATAATGGTATGGGTCAAGCCCAACTTGGGCACTAAGGTATACTCCCCCTATAAAATGGCTAAGGTATCACAAAACATCATTCTCTCTACATTCATAATTATACTCTTGAGATTTGGAGTGATATTAACTTAAGCATCGCAAGCACGATGTCGGGACCCCTCCCGGCATTGGGTTCTGGAGGTACGGAGGCCGTCCGAGTTCAAAGAGCCTAAGTGAAGTCTATTTCACTAACAATAATGATGATTCTATCCATACAATTTTGCACTTCTCAAAAAATATATATGTTTCATTGCTAAAAGTAAAATTTGGGAAAAGGAACTAATTCCTGATGGTTAATTAAAGTGTAATCATGTTTTTTATTATCTATTATATAATATTTATTACTAAAACTAACCAATCTTCAAAGTCATCGCTTCAATCTTTCTGCATGCCCTCCATGGCGGTTTCGTCGGCCCTTTTGCCTGCGGATGGCCTTTAGCTGCACATTCTTGCCTCAATTTTGTGCTATTCTCCGCTCGTTTGCGCCGATGGGAGAAGATGGTCGCCCTTCGGACGGATCTCTCCATGCCTTGGTTGTCAATCGCGGTCGCGATTGTTGGCATCCATGTTTACGTAGTGGTGTTGGGTGGTGGCATGTGGTTAGGGGTTGGGAGTGGCCCAGGTTGCTCGTACTTGTCGGAGACGGGTCGACTGGGGCTGAGGAGTGGTTTGTAACCCCCATCTCCCTGGTCTTTTGGTGTGAAGTTTGAGGGTTGATCGACACTTCGAACCTAGGATAGTGGTGTTGGACGGGTTCATAGTGATAGTGGTGTGTGGGGGAATGGTCGTTGCTCCTCCTGTTTTGGGTCTGCTTCTCCTCGAGGAGTGGTTCGAGGTGTCGGGACTCGACTCCATTTAGGTGGTTGGCAGCTTCAGGAGCGGTGTTCTGGACGTCGGGTCGGGCTTTGGTGNNNTGTGTTGTACTCGGTTTTTTTACTGTGGGAAGGGCCTCTGTTGCTGTTTAGGTTTTTTTTAGCGTGTCTAGGTGGTTGTGCTTGTGTGTTGTTCCGGTATGTTTTGGTTCGTGTTTTAGTGTTGGGGTGTTGTTGTAGGGATTTTGAGTCTTGCTTCTTGTGGGAGCGTGTATTATCCTTTTGGGATCGTCAGTTCTCCTCTTTTTAGGAGCTTTTGTTGTGTGGCTTGTAGTTTGTGGGTGCGCTTTTCTAGTGTTGCTAGCTTAGGTACTAGGCGATCTTCGGATCTGGCCTCTTTTTTTTTTAGTTTTTAGCTGCTTCATTCAGCTTTGGGTTGTGTCTTTGTTTGTACATTTTGTTGTTTGGTATAATATCCATATCATTTCAGTAAAAAAAATCATACTAAATGATATATGGAAATTCAATAAGTATAAAAATTATACTGCAAAAAGTAAATAGAAAGCCCCAGGGGTGCCATAGTCTAGGAGCTCTAACTATGGCATGTTACATGAAATGCATCAAAACCAAAGCAAGCCACCACAGATAGGAATAAATGAATTCCAAAGACTCTCTTTCCGATTCAGGAAACAACTATCAGAGATCTTTTTTCCTTTTGAAAGGTAGAGGATACTGATGCAAGTTCTTCCCTTCTGAACATATATCTTAATCAAATCCGAATTGAAGAATAAGAAGATTGGTTGACCAACCAATATAATATAAAGCGTTAGGATGTTAAGTGGACAAAAGGATAATTATAGGAAAAAGATCTACAGATGCAAAAATAGTGGTCAAAATCGGATTCAATTGTCAACTGCCCCGAAATGCAAAGGGCGGTTAATCAAGTCCGACAACGGGTTTTCCAACAAGCCTTACAAGGAGCTATTTTTTTCTTAAACTATTTATTGCTCTTAACCATTTTTTTAGTAAGCTAACTGGCTTTAGTGGTATTAAAAAACCTCTTAAAATTTTATAAACAACAACAACAACAACAACAACAACAACAACAACAACAACAACAACAACAACAACAACAACAATAATAATAATAATAATAATAATAATTTTTTTAAGATAATTAAATAGGTCATCATCTCTTAAATTTATAAAAACTACATTATCCATTTCATATAATGTAATCAATATAGTGATTGAGTTGAATACTTTTATAATGTTCAAATTTACTAATGATTTGTTTTACTATCTAACTTTTAATTTTAATATTATATACATATATAATTTATAACAATTCAAACATTTGTGTGTGTGCACATGATTGAATATTAGTTTAATAAAACGGAGAGAATTCATGGTAAGCATCTCTATACTGGTACAATACTTGTGTAGTATATGGGTATTTGATAAAATAATTAAATTTAAATAAAAAATGAAAGACAAAAATGTTTATATATTTTGTTTAAGTTGAAAAAAATAAATAAGGAAAAATATACAACATTTTATAATAAAGAACTAAGTAAATTAACAATATTATTTTAAATTTCAAAAACTATTTTACATACATCAATTTTTATTTATAATATTTTTATTTAAAACAGATGAGAGAATTATATGGACAAAGTACAAAATTTGAAAAATAAGATAATATGCACATTATAAAAAGAAGATAACTATTCCATATAGATTTATTTGAAATAGTTTAAATACTTAAATGTGTATATATAGCAATCCAAACCTAAACTATTTGAAAAAAAAAAATTATTTGGAATAGTCTAACTATATTAGGTGTACAGTTAAATAGTTAAATTTTTTCTCATCCGAACTATCACAATTTTCGCGCATCACCCTATAAACTTTTTTTTTACAACCCACCACCTGAACTACACGGGTTTGTCAAATTTCCCCCTAAACCGGATATAAAAGTGGTTTTGACTGAAAAAAAGCTGATTTATGAGGACGTTTCAGTAATTTCATATAGTTTTTAAAAAATTAAATGAAAAAAATGAGAAAGAAAACAACAGGTAGGTAGCGGTCGGCTCCTACGATGCCGGCATCGCTCGCTGCCGTGAATGCGAGGTAGAGTTCCATGTCTTTATGAAGAAATCTACACTCCAAATATTGTTATTCAAATATTTTACACGGCGTAACTAATTGCGATTAATAAACTGATATCAATCGAATACTTGAAAAAAAGGCATTATCATTACAAATATTTTCATATCAATACAACATAATAATGGCATTTGCGAAAATTCATGTGTCATTTCAACATGCATATCCCAACCAGATAAAGATATTTAAACATTTAACCATTTACATATACACTGATGCTGCAAAATTAAGTTCTTTCGGTTTCAAATAAAAAATTAATAAAGAAGAAAAACAGGGAACAAAAGAACCATGCAATTTGAGGATGAAGAAGATGAGCATGAGAGTGAGATCGGATCGACGGGCCTGAGTTACGACGAGGGCGAGATCGGATCAAAATGGTCTGCCCGCCGGCGCCCCTGCTGCCGTCGAAGAAGCCCCGCTACTGAGAGTGCTTCAAGAACCACGCAGTTGGCATCGGCGGCCACACCATCGATGGTTGTGGTAAGTTCTTCCCAGCCGGAGACGACGACACGCTCAAGTACCTCCACTGTGTGACCTGCAGCTGCCACTGAAACTTCCACCGAAAGAGTTTGACTTCTCCTTAGGCGGCGACGGCGGCGGCGCCCTTGCCTTCCGCGCCATGTTCTTGCCGCTCTTCAAGGCTGCCGGTGACTCCCTCGTCGGTGTCTCATTTTTTCTCTGCTTTGACTTCCTCGCGGAGGCCGCCACCACCTATGCGGTCTCCCAAAACATTTTTTTTCATTTTTTTTATTTTTATTTCTTCATTGTTGATATAGCCATACTTGTGAACCGGAGTCAAGCATGAAAAGTTCCAAGCGCAACCGAGGACGAGCAACCTGAGGAGGTCTAGACGAGACTTGAAGATCTCGGTAACTAAGTATGAAGTGCTCCCCACGACTAAGTATGGGGAAGTATGAAGTGCTCCCTTGACTAAGTATGAGAATCTCCCCACGACTAAGTATGAGAAGTAGAGGTGCTCTCTATGACTAAGTATGATAAAGTCGAGCTGCTCTAAGAAGAAAAGTAGAGGTCATCTCGACCTGCTAGACCTACTAGACATGCTAGAGGTCACCTCCACCTGCTAGACTTGCTAGTAGTCATTCATCTTTACCTGCTAGAGTTGCTAGAGGTCACCCACCTCTATATGCTAGAGGTCACTCACCTCTACCTGCTAGAGGTCATCTCGTCTCCACCTGCTAGAGATCACTCACCTCTACCTGCTAGAGGTCATCTCGCCTCCACCTGCTAGAGGTCATCTCACCTCTACCTGCTAGAGGTCACTCAACTCTACCTGCTAGAGGTCATCTCGTCCGACCTGCTAGACTTGATAGAGGTCATCTCGTCTAGACCTACTAGACTTGATAGAGATCATCTCGTCTTGACCTGCTAGATTTGATAGAGTTCATCTCGTCTCGACCTACTAGACTTGCTAGAGGTAATCTCGACTTACTAGACTTGCTAGAGATCATCTCGTCTCGAATTGACAAAAAATGAGTTAAAGCTCACCACAACTAAAGGTCTCTGTGATTAGAGGTCTCCGCTACTAGACCTCTGTTGCTAGAGGTCTCCGTTACTAGAGGTCTCTGCTACTAGACCTCCGCTGCTACACCTCCATTGCTAGAGGTCTCCGTTACTAGAGGTCTCCGCTGCTAGAGGTCTCCGTTACTAGAGGTCTCCGCTACTAGACCTCCGCTACTAGACCTCCGCTGCTAGAGGTCTCCGCTACTAGACCTCTATTGCTAGAGGTCTCCGTTACTAGAGGTCTCCGCTACTAGACCTCCGCTGCTATACCTCTGTTGCTAGAGGTCTCCATTACTAGAGGTCTCCGCTACTATACCTCTGCTACTAGACCTCTGTTGCTAGAGGTCTCTGCTACTAGACCTCTGTTGCTAGAGGTCTCTGTTACTAGAGGTATCCGCTACTAGACCTCTGCTGCTAGACCTCCGCTGCTAGAGGTCTTCGCTACTACACCTCTGTTGTTAGAGGTCTCCGCTACTAGAGGTCCCTGTGACTACAAGAGCATGATCTAGAGGCAGTAAATAGATAAGAAGGAATTTGATGATGACTCAGATATGATAAAGATATAGATAAGATCAAATCTCGGGCAGGCTGACTGAGGGCAGTCCGGGAAATCCGGACATGTATTTTTGGGCAGGTATTTCCATTATAAAGGGGGACTAGGTACAACCCTAATCTCTCTCTCCCACATTCTACACACTTCTACATACATTACAGCTCTAGACTACAGAGCTTCCATCTTCCTCTCTTCTGTTTAATGACTTGAGCGTCGGAGGCCCTTCGCCGGCAACTCCACCGGTGTTGGATTCTTGCAGGTATTCACGGCGGTCTAGAGGCGATCCAGACAGATCGGAGCTCATTTCAACCGGTTCACTCCAGATCTAGGAGGAGACCCATCAATTGTGGAGTGTGATTGCCATTGTAGGTGTCCGCCGCTACCTACGTTGTGTTTGCTTTCTTCATTTTTTTTCATTTTTCTTTTTTTAAAAAAATATATGAAATTACTGAAACGCCCTCATAAATTAGCTTTTTTAAGTTAAAATTGCTTTTATATCCGGTTTAGGAGGCAATTTGACAAACCCGTATAGTTCAGGTGGTTGCTTATCCAAAAAAAAAAGGTTTATAGGGTGATGCGCAAAAATCGTAATAGTTCGGATGGAAAACGTTTTTTAGTCTAAAGAAAGTAATTTTCATCCGTTACAAAGCATAATATTTTTGCCACGTATTATTATGAATCTCCAAAGGGTCCTTCGTTATAAAGAAAATTATGGCTACACTTTGAAGAGTTAGGAATCCCCTACACATGCATGCTACCAATACTTCCTTGAGTGGAGGTAGAACTTTTGGTTTGGCAAAAGAGGAAATAATGGATTGTGAAGCTACCACTTAGGTTTAGCGCGTTCTGAAATTATATAAGGGGATATAATTGCAAGCAAACCATTTAATAAAACCTCAAAACTTGTTTTAAATTAAATATATACATGATGCATATTTTTTCAAACAAGATCCCTATTTAGTTCATCGATGCTACATACTTGTTTTATTTAAATTGAGTATATACATTATGGATATTTAGTTCATTTATTATGCATATTTAGTTCATCCATAGTGCATATTTGTTATATTTAAATTAAATATAACATGATGCATATTTAGTTAATTCATGATGCATACTTATTTCATATGAAGAAATCCAAATTTAGTTCATCCATAGTGCTTATTTGTATATTTAAATTAAATATAACATGATGTATATTTAGTTTATACGAAATGTATATTTAGTCCATCCATAATATATATTTATTATATTTCAATTAAATATACAATGATGCATATTTAGGTCATTCATGATGCACATTTAGTTCTTATGAAATGCGTATTTAGTTCATTCATGGTATATATTTGTTATATTTAAATTAAATATATAATGGTGCATATTTAGTTTATTCATGATGCAACATTTAGTTCATTGATGATGCATATTTAGTTAATATGAAATGCATATTTGTTATTTTAATTAAATATATAAGGATGCATATTTAGTTAATTCATGATACATATTTAGTTCATACGAAATGCTATTTAATTTATCCATAATGCATATATATTTAGATTAAATATATAATAATGCATAATTAGCTAATTCATGATGCATATATAGTTCATCCATAGTGCATTAAATAAAATATATACATGTGCATATTTAGTTTATATATGATGCATATTTAGTTCATTGATGATGAATATTTAGTTCATACGAAGTGCATAGTTGTTACATTTAAGTAAATATATAATGATGCGTATTTAGTTAATCATGATGCATGTTTATTTCATACAAAATGCATATTTAGTTTATCCATAGTGCATATTTGTTATATTTAAATTAAATATGTAACGATTCATAATTGTTCATTCATGATGAATATTTTGGTTCATTGATGATGCATATTTAATTAATACGAAATGTATATTTGTTATATTTAATTTAAATATATAATTATGTGGATATGAGATATTATACAAGATCGGTTTAACGGATAAGAAGGAATATATTGGAGAATAAGCTTGCACATCGGCCAAGACAATTGGCATAATGGTATTTGTTAATCCCAACTTGAGCACTAAGGTACACGTCCCTTATAAACGGGCCTAAGGTATTCCAAAACCCCATTCTCTTTGTATCCATGACTATTATACTCTCATATTGCACTCTTTATCTCTGGCGAGTGCTGACTTAAGCATCGGTGGCTCGACATCAGGACCTCTCCCGACATTAAAGTATTGCAGGTACGGTGGTCGTCCGAGTTTAAGGAGTCCAGGTGAAATCCATTTCACTACCATTGGCGCCGTCTGTGGGAACCATTCAAAAAAGCCAAAAATCGGTTATGGCAAACGGAGTTCCAACAAAAAAATCTAAAAATTTTCTAGCAATCTCCTTCACCTCCACCGACAGTCGCCACTGCCGGCCAAAATGATCCGATCGAAAAAAAATTTACATCACCGGGTAGATCTCTCAAGGTGATTCTCCCCTTAAAATTTCATGTGAAAATCCACTAAAAAGGCCTTCAATTTCGCCGGTCAAACATTCTAGAGCTAGGAAATTTTGGTTAACATTCGACCTTCTAATTCAGTTTTTCGGCGATCCGTGAGGGCTATCAAAAATCTGAGGGCACCACCGGAATTCTCTCGCCGAGAAGAACCTACAACAAGTCACCTTTTACCTGCCGCTGCCGGTCAAAATCCTCCGATCGAAAGATTTTCTATATCATCGCAAAGCTCTTCTCGTGCTCTTCTTATTCCTAAAATTTCAAGCGAAAATTCCGCCAAGAAGGCCGTCAATTTTATCGGTCAAAGTTTTTAGAGCTAGAAAAATTTGGTCAACTCCGGTCTTCTTATCCAATTGTTGGGTGATTTTCAGCGACCCACTTCAATCCGAGGATACCATCGAAATCTCTTCGTCGAGGTACACCTGCGGCCGGTCACTTTTTTTCCAGAAAGCTTTTATCAGCGATTTCTTTTTCCTGCGAAGCGCCGCCCCTGTGCTAGTCACCAAGCGTAATGGGCGTGGGTTCACGCAGCCCATCATAGCCAGTGTCCCTACGACCAAGGAGGCCCAAAGCGCGGCCTGCATCCGCAATCCAGCAGAAGAGAGGCCCAATGTGCGTTTGGCCCAGTAGCATCTTGTGCGGCCAATTGCGCACCAGCCCATCATGAGTGGAAAGGAAAAACGCGCGGGTTGCGTCCAGCCCCAACGGCCCTCAGCACTTACAGCTATATTCCACGCTGAGCCCATGTGAGGCCCGCGCCCAGACAGCGTGTGGCATGCGCCCAACCTCCGCGTGGCCTAGTCTCAGCCTGCGAGCGTCCCAGATCCAGCCCGCGAATGGCCCACGCTCCCCTAGCATCCCTTCTTGGCCCATTGCATGGCCCAACGAAGTGTTTTCGTGGCCCATCAGCTCCAGCGCGGCCCATGATGCACTCAGCTCCCTCCAGCAGCCCAGAATGCTACCAGCTCGAGCCCAGGTGTTCTAGTTCGAGCCTAGATGGTCCAGTAAGGGTCCAGGAACCATGGTAAGCCCCAATTCGAGTCCACGACGAGTTTGGGACGATACGACGCAAACAAGAAGGTAAATTTTGGTCACATTATCGTGGTGAAGGTATTTGGTTAATTTAAATTATAGGTCCAAAGATTTCTAAATTTGTGAAAATTAGAAAATTATTTGATTTATCTGTTGCACTTGGACATATGAACTATTTCTTTTTACAAAGCATTAATTAAGCAAGATTGGTTGAAAATAAATCTGGGTCGTAGTTTCTTTTTTTTTTGTGTTCGAAATGATAGGGATTTTATAAAGCGCACAAATGTGCGAAACAGAAGGCAACCAAAGTCGAATGCTAAAACTTAGAGCTAAAAACTGGAAGGCAAATCCGGAGATCGCCTAGAGGTAGCGCTAGCAACGCTAGAAATAAAACACTACAAGCACTAAACAGAAACACTACCCAACTCCAATCAATGGAGACTAGCTGATCCCAACAGGATAATACCCGCTCTCACTCGTGCTCACAGAGGTCAACGACCCAAACCAAAAACACAACCCCTAAAAAACAACAAACACCAACTAACAAACAAAACCAAACAAGCTAAACGACAAAAGAGAACACATTGACCTTCCCGCAACAGGGTACCACACCAAGCACAACAATAGCAGAGTCACGGCCCCGAAACCCGACCTAGAAACTGCAAGAGAACGCCTAACTGGGTCGGGAACCATCGAACCCAACCCATGTCCAACCGGAAACCACCAATGCCAGGAGACTAACACCCCCAAACCAACAGCCGACAACACTGCCCTCAAGCACGACAACCCAGCTCGAGCCACCATCGACAACCACCTCCTCCGCCCTGCACCGGAACGGAGGAGAAAATTAGCAAGGGTTGATAACTCTACCCCAAACCCTAGATCAGGAAAATTAGGGCCGCAACCCCAAACGAGAGGATGCTGGAGGACCGCCATAGTGAAGATTCCGAAGGAAAGGCACCAACGTGAGCTCGCAAAGCCCTGTTGGGGAAGACGATGGAACATAGATGGTGAAGGGTAGAGTGATCTAAATTTTCGGGAGAGAGACGAAGAGAGAAAGAAAAATTCCAATAACTCTAGATCGTAGTTTCGAGTTGAGGATATTTCATGATTGTGTTTATCGTGTGCTTTGTGCATTTATCAATTTCTATCGATGGGCTCAAAGTGGTTGTTTAAAATTAAATAATTTGATATCTCGATATATTCAACCTCTCATTTGAATTTTCCTGTGGTGAGAAACCTACTTAAATTTAATTATTGTTATTGGTTGCATAGTGGATGTTTGACTAGAGGTGACCACCACTTTGATTGTAGAAAGTGTGGAATTTTGTTTGAACTGATTACTCATAACGACCAAGGCCGACGGGCTAGCCAGTCTCGAGTCGTCATGTACAAACAGGAAAGTGAGGTGAAAAATGTGCTTGATTTTTTTTATCTTGTTCGATGTAATTATTCATGCGGTGACACTACTGAAAATGGTCGATTATAATGCTATCATGATATTATGTTTGGTGTGACCTCAGTGGTAGGTCAAAGTATTTGAGTTGTTCGGAAGAAAAAAAACCCACCATGATTAAGGACTTCGGGCTGGGTGGTCGCTTGTTTCAAACAATCATGTTGGGTTGGGCAAGTGCCTAAAGAATAAAAAATCCACCATGATTAAGGCCTTTGGGCTAGATGGTCGCTTGTTTCGAACAATCCTTAGGTTGGGCAAGTGCCTGAAGAAAAAAATCCACCATCACTAAGGTCTTCGGGATGGGTGGTCGTTTGTTTCGAACAATCCTGTTGGGTTGGCAAGTGCCTGAAGAAAAAATCCACCATTACTAAGGCCTTCGGATTGGGTGGTCGCTTATTTTGAACAATCCAGTTGGGTTGGGCAAGTGCCTGAAGAAAAAAAATCCACCATGATCAAGGCCTTCGGGCTGGTTGGTCATTTGTTTGGAACAATCCTATTGAGTTGGGCAAGTGCCTGGAGAAAAAAATCCACCATGACTAAGGCCGTCGGGTTGGGTGGTCGTTTGTTTTGAACAATCTTGTTGGATTGAGCAAATGGTCGAATGATAAAAAATCCAGCATGACTAAGGCCTTTTGGCTAGGTGGTCGATCCTAGTGTTGGGTCAGTGAAGACAGGGAGGACAGAGACCTCGGTGGCAAGTCAATAATTTTTACTTGGTTTGGATTTGTCAAATTTGGTTTTTGATCTCAGTGGCATGTCGATAGAGTTCATTTGGTGCAATTCATGGAGATTATT
>CACSLK010003174.1:11237795-11253746 GCA_902706635.1 Striga hermonthica
GATGCGTCGGACGTGGTCAACGGCGTTTTACAAGCGGCTCGCCTCGTTCTCAGATTCCACGGCCTGTGAGTCTCACCTTCCATTGGGGTCGCCGGAAGCGGCGGCGGCAGCGGCAGCGGAGGCGGAGAGGAGGAGGCTTCGCCTTTCACAAAACCATCCCTGAAAACCGCGTCCTTCATCCTCTCCGCGGCGGTCTGGAGATCGAACATCAGTTTCTCCCTCACGGCTGAGATCCCATCGTCACCGCAGTCGCTGAATCCCCTGCCGCCACCCGGCGCCAGGGGCGGCGGAGAGCGACTCGATTTGTAAGATCCACGCGCAAAATCGAACGGCGAGCCACTCTTTCTTCCCCTTTCCTCCTCCGAGCCGAAGCGGGGGTGTTGCACGGAATCCTCGCGGCGGCGGCGGCGATGCGAATCGAGCGGCGCAAATCGACGGGGAGGGTGGTTGTGGCCGCCGGAGTTGACCTTGGTGCAGCGCATCTGTTTTTGGTTCCCCCACCGGAGCTCGAAGGGCATCGTAAAATTGTGAAGCGCCTTGGACGATCTCCCTGTCCCCATCGCCATAACTTACCTTTTCATGCGCAAAATGGGTGTTCGGAGAGAGAAAAATCTGGAGAGAGAGAGAGAGAGAGAGAGAGAGAGAGGAGGAGGAGGGTTTGGGTTCCCTGTGTTGTTGATTTGGTTATGGGAAAATCGCCGGGAAGAGGAGGAGCGATGTGTGTGATTTTATTTGGTTTCGGGTTTAATTGGAGATGGCTACGGGCTAATGTGCGCGGGGAGGTGGAGGTATTGTGCGCAGAAAGCGTGGTATTGTTCATTCTTGGCAAACGACTTTATCCATCTTCTTTCAACTGAGACATCGCGGCCAATTATAAAGCGTATTAGGTTAAGCAACCTTATAAAATTGGTACTAAATAAATTAGAGCATCTCTAATGATGAAAGTTAATTGTGGTCTATAATAGATGACTTCTCTTCACAATAGAATAACAGGTTTATAAATAACTCTCTAATGGTCTACACACATTAAATGTTTATACAATTTTTTTCTTTTTTGTTCAAAGAAAAAAAAAATGCAACACAAAATTTTTATTCACAGTTGAAGAGTGACAAAACAAAAATTATTATTATACTGAGCTTCATATTGTATCGATATATATTGCACAAAAAATTTATTAAGAGTGACAAAATATAAATTATTATTATAGTAGCTTCATATTGTATTATATAATGACAGTATTTATTATGTATTTTAATGCATAATTTTAACAAAATATATACCATTAAATTTATTATAGGTATTTGTGTATCGATATTTTTTTTTAAAATATCCTTTTATCATGTATTTTAATAAATAATTATAATTAAATTTATAATATGATTTGAGAAGTCTTTTAATTTTTTTATTTTATTTTTTTTTTGTGAATTAATTTGTTTTGATAAAGTGTGGACAAATAAATACCAACAAACTATAATTTAATCAAAGATTTAGATTATAAATTATTTTTTTTTTTCTTCAAGTTTAGTTAGTCTATAAGGATAATAATAATAAAAAAAACACATCTAGAAGGACTTCTACATGTAGAAGGACTTCTAGAATAATTCTCTCTCTCTCATGCCACATCAGCATAAATAGAAGTAGAAAAAAAATACCGCTGGAGAAGTTATTTTATCACATTGCTTCTACAATCCCACAATTAACATACCGCTGGAGATGCTCTTAGAAATCCAAGACTTACATGTATCTTGTTCCATCCATGTAATTCAAATATTTTCATGCAATGCTATAAAAAAAGTTGTCATATAGTTTTGCTGGGCTTTCAGGATTTCCGAGTACTGTTCCTTGACCAATATTGCGCCGATCCCCCTTCAACTATAAGGCGATTTGCTTATTAGCGCATCTTTTGTTGATTTGTCTCTCAGAGTATGAGCAGAAACAAGAAAAACGACCGTTCAACTGGTTCCATCATCAAAGTCGGAATGTGAGTCTTGTCATTAAAAGTCCAATTTTTGCATGACAACACGCGTCATTCGTCTGGTTCCCTAGACTGCCCACGATCATTACTAGTTTCCCACCTTATTCATATATAAATAAGGCATAAAATACTTCAAGAACGATAAATAAATATATACATATATATATATATATATATATATATAATATCTTCTTCCAAACAAATGTTCAAACACATATACTTCCCTTCATCAGTTACTGTGTGCCGATCTCATCCAGTTATTGACGATCCCTCAAATTACTTATGTTAGTCTTGTATTCTACATCAAATCACCATTTATATATACTTCAGTACGTTGGTACTTAAGTGTTGTAAAAACCTTAGTGGTAGAGGAGGAGCCAAATCAAAAGTTTTGGTGAATCTTCTCATACTTAAAATTTATGTGTTCGCTTCAAACCACGGTAGCACACAAAACCAGGGTAACTCTCATCTTCCTCCCAACGTCACACAAACTTTTCAAAACCTCAATGAGCTTTTCTCCCAAATGCTTCATATTAATCCTTTGTATAATCCTTAACAAAATCTCGCTCCACAAAAACCTCTTCGAACACGTGTTTTACTATCCCAAGACGGCCACTCTCATGAGAACCATGAGCCACGCAATGAGGGTAAAGATAAGCAGAGGGGGTGAGAGCCAGGCTCACTCAGGGCCAAATATGAGTTCAAACGCCAGATCGATATTCAACCGATTAAGCTACACACACGAAGACCTCGACAACAAATCACCAAACGAATCCTACAAAAAGAAGTTGAGGAAATCGCTTTGTTGAAGCAGAGAATTGTCGAGCTTGAAACCCAACAAACTTTGCAAACGACAAATCGTGCGACCACCAATCCTCATTCATCCCCATATGGTGTTTCAATGGATCCTACTTCACTACTCTTACCCCATATTCTAAATGAGGTGCTTCCTGTCACAATCAAAGTTCCTCAAATCGGTCTATACCATGGCAATATTGATCATGATTCTAATCTTGTACAGTATACATCGTGCATGGATCTCCATGGGGCAAGCGATGCCCTTCGATGCCGAACTTTTTCCCGGACTCTAGGGCCCAAGCCTCAACGATGGTACCATTCACTTCCCTCGAGGTCAATCAATAACTGGGAGCAGTTGAGATCAACTTTCTGCAATGAGTTTTGTTGTATAGCAAATATGTATGATCCTGAAAGAGTCGATCACAAACATCGTCCAACAGCATGAAAGTTTTAGAAATTATGTTGCCTGTTTCAATACCCTAATTCAAAATATAGTCTTATCATCTCGAGACTTCATTGGTCTCAATGTTTAGGTGCTCTTTTTATCTGAATAAGCCGACTACCTTATAGGAGTTTTTATCACGTGCACAACAACATATTATTGCTGAAGAATCAATGTCTTTACTAGTAGTTAGAGTTCCACACATAGCTCTATCTAAATCCAAAGATGTTCTAGTCCATCGGACCCCAAAGACAAAGTCCTGGGTGACTGCATCAAGGCCACCGGGAAAGACAAAAATAGGCAATGGCCAATTACAAGAGTGTTTATTTCATATGAGCCACCGCCATATATGAAAAAATCAAGAGCAAAAAAATCTTACTACATTGACAATCGATCATCCGAGAGGATACCGCCCTTGACAAATCGAAGTATTGTGCTTATCATAAGTTTCATGGGAACAATACCGATTAGTGTAAAAATATCATGTCTGCCCTCTTGAGAGCGATCGAAAACCCCCATTTAGATCGTTTGGCTTGCCCCCAGACCGATTATAAGAGGCGGTGAGATGATGATCCCTTGTCATATGAAGATATGCAAACCTCATCGAAACATACTTGAAACCCCCCCCCCCGAAGAGAGATTTATACTTTTAATCAGGGAAAAAACACACCCCTAGGCCTTCTTCCCCAAGACAAAGAGGTCGTTACTCCACAATCGACACCAAAATATCGTTAGGTGTCCATTGACCTGACCATAAAATGAAAAATAAAATAGCATGTCCAACAATGACATTTATCAAGTCTGTCACCAGATCGGATTTTCTGCGATCTACTCTTCCTTTGAAGTCACTACGTATGCTCCTGATAAGTGCAATGGGATCAACATACCCATAACCAATCTGGTCGACTTGCGTCAGGCAGCCCTCGACTGAATCCACTTATCTATACTAATCGGCCAGAATTCAATGAGTCACGCCCGCAAAAAAAAATAAAATAAAATAAAATAATTTTCTCGTCAGGCTTACAATGGCGATACTGATCACCTAGGCCATCGGGGAGCAACGACACAATATTTTATTCTCCGAGTGTGATGTAGTACCAGTTTGTCACCCTCACTTAGACGCACTGGTTATCACTGCCACCATATTCAATGGACCGGTCCATAGAATAATGGTGGATACTGGTGCTTGGGAACTGCATATTTATTGAAACTCTTATTAAGATGGGCGTCGATCTTGCCGAAGTACGCCGACATAATGATCAAGAGGGCTTCGATGGAGACATCGTCCTTTCCATTGGCACAATCAGTTTGTGGATTATATTTGACAACCAGGGTTCGTCCTCAAGAATTATCCTAGAGGCCTTTAAGATTTAAGTAGATCACTAAGTACAATGTTATCATTGGTTGACCTGCATTATACAGTCTTAAGACTACTGCCTCCATCGATCATTACATGTTGGAATTCTCCACCCTTGATGGGAAAGGTACGCACCACGATTATCAACGTGTCGTTCGCGAATGTATCCTAGTGATTCTGTCTAAAGAGATCTATAGTCTTCAAGGCAAGGGAAGTTTCTTCTCGACATCTACACATCTTCCTTTGGATGACGAGTTAGACCTGACCCGCGATAGGGGTCGTCGCCTTGAAAAAGAACATATGCAACCACTTAACGAGATGGATCCACGAATGCCTTTCATAGTGATACGCCTTGAGCTCGTGGTTACATGCAATACACTGGGAGGGGGATCCCGATAGAAAACTCTCCGACGTTCAAGTCAAAACTCGTTCAAACTGCAAAAACAGAGTGTATAGAACAAGGAGTGGATTGCGTGTTGTGTAAACCGAGAGAAATTGTTGTCCTGTTCAATGCTTACTAAAATGTCTGATTGACTAAATTTTCGTTTGTTCATAATTATTTGAATCGGAAAACTAAAAAATAAAATTCAAAACAAAAGAAATATATGTTATGGTACTTTTATAATTTTATGTTAAAAATATGATACGGTAAATATAATAAATTACTTATTAAATTAATGTTTACAAGCAATATCCAACGTTTGCGAGCAATTCATTTTTATTTAATTAATGTACGAGCCTAATTTTGATTTGAGCTAGGGCTGGGACTGGTATGGTTCCTAGCATATTTTTCAAAAATCGAAACTGGAACTAGAACCAAATTAAAATAACCAGTTTGGTTATTGCATAAATATCCATAGGAACTGAAAAATGACCGAATCGTGTTATAACGGTTCAGTTTTTTCGGTTCTTTGAATAACCGACTTATGAAAATAACCGACAATAACCGGTTTTGAGTTAAGAACCGGTCAAATATGCAACTCGCGTACTAAAATTATCATGAAAAATCGAGAACCGAAATGCAAAAAAGAAGAACTGAATATTATATACCAAGAACCGGAACCAATTTATATATATTGACATATAAAACATGAATATTTCACACATATAGTCGATTTTTCGGTTAATACACATACATTTGGAAATGAATCAGGAACCGGAACCGGTTTGTGTAAAAAAATAACCGGAACCGAAAAAATGTTTTTTTTTTTTTAAAAATAACCGGACCGAACCGGTTATTTTCGGTCGGTCCGATTCAGTTCTCCGGTTCTCGGGTATAAAATCCCACCCCTAATTTGAGCTCAACTGGATTAGTAAATGAACGGTCTTTTCATCATGAAGGTTTGATTAGTTTGCTGTTTACAATCTAATATGTGAATTGTTTCTCCACTATAAGAATTGGGTTAAGCAATGAGTAAGAATCTTACTAATTATTGTTCTTGTTTGTTTGAAAAGCACACGTTGCAACCTACTAGGCCATATGCTAAATAATAGACAATGGAAATGAGCGTACACAAGGATAAAATGTAGCGCACTTACTTTTCGTTAGAAAAAAATTAGTTTTTAAAATGGTTAATTACATTTAAAATATCAACTTTTTGTGTAATTGGAAATAAAACTCAACTTTTTAATGTGGCAAAAAAATATCAAATTTTTAATAAGTATTGCAATTGTGTCTCACCTGCCAGACCGCCGCCAACCGCCACCCACCGCCACCCAACTTCGCCGGGTGTTGAAAATTTTTACATGATCTTGTAACTCTCCTCCGTGTCGACAACATATCCGAGTTTCACGAAAAAAACCTGACGATAAGGCTTCTAATTTTTCGGTCAAAATTATAAATCTTAATTTTCTCCGGCGTCCTTTTGCAAAATCCCGTTGACTCGCTTTGACCCATGTGAATCCGAAGGTACCGTTGAACTCCTCTCGCAAAGCCGCATCTAGTGACATCCACCTTCGTCGGAACCGGTGACTTTTTCCGGCGATGACTTTTTCGGTCATCTTATTCAAGGTTTGGTATGGCCGAAAACTGATTTTGAGACACAATTGCAATACTTATTAAAGGTTTAATACTTTTTGCCAAATTGAAAAGGTTGAGTTTTATTTGTAATTACACAAAAAGTTAGGATTTTAAATGCAATTAACCCTTTTTAGAAATAATTTGAATTTCTCAAAAACTTTCAAATATATTATATCTTAAAAGACTTTTCTCGGGCACTACTTAAAATTTATTTCTTTTCTATCGAAGACTAACCTAATCTTCACACTTATGTCAGTAGGGAAATCACTTCACAACTTCTTTTTCATTTCTCAAACATTCGAGACAAAACAAACTGAAATAACCTCAATCGTAGTGATCATAGCCTCAATATCAGTTTAAAAACTGAACATTATGTTTGAGGAAGCATAAGGTAAAAACAACTATTGCAACCCTCTCGCCATTTCGTGCCCGTCGCCATCTCGATCAACCTGAAAAAAAATGGGGTAAGCAAATCCTCTATGATCAGTGGCAAAATCATACTATGTATCCATTCCGTATAAGCACAGATAATATAATAATCATATAGAAATGAATCAACTGTTGCACTGAATAAACCTAACTTCAAGCCCCCAGGTACATTCAGAATAGTGACTCTTAATTCAAGCCTCCATAATATACCCGCTTTTGACTATTATACATCGTTAACCCTAAGTTCATGAACTTATGGTCTAGAAACTGGTTGTTTTATAGGGCGACCCGATATCAACTGGTCCCACAAGTATATCCGGCATCACCGGTCCAACTAATATATATATATAACCAACATCAACCGGTTCTCACTAGTGCCATCGGCATCAACCGGCCCGCTAGTATGGGAAACTGATAACTCGGCACACTAGGCTCATACTCACATACATATCAAAACATACTACCATATGGTTATAATGAATAAACCTTAGCATACAATCCCCACCTAATAACTGACGATGGGGATGGTATGCTGATGTCTTAATGAGATGCTCGAGGGCTCGACTCCTCGAAATATACATTTTAAAAAAGATAAATTTTGTAAATGGTAAAATACGTGGCGCCCCTCTGTGTTTAACGAAATGTGTGCGTTACTACTTTGTGTTTAAAAAATGCACCAAACCTCCTTATATTTAAGTACTTGATGCACGATTCCCCCATTCCGTCCAACTTAACAGCGCGTGTGATACACATTCTCTAGGCGAGAAATGTTAATTTTCTTATTTTACATAATTACTAATTTATCATTATACCCTCCTAATTTATTGCAAAAGCTAAAATTTTGAAAGTTGTGGGAAGTAGGGTTCGAACCCAAGGTGCAAAGAATGAAAATGCCCACACTAACCAATGGCATATATGGATTGATGTGTAATTTGTTTAACACAAATATATTCATAATATCAAACAAAAATGAAGTAAATAAAATAAAATAAAATATAATAGATAAATTTAATATAAATTGAATAAATAATAATAATAATAATAAATTGCAATAAATTAAATTAACATAAACAATTGTAAAAAAAATTAAAATAAAGTAAGACAAATTTAATATAGTAGCGTGAATTGAAATTGAATAAATTTATTTTGTTTAATTATTAAAATAAATTAATTATATAATGTTCTAAAAAATAGTAATAATAATCAAATTTAAACAATAAATAAGATTAAAATAAAATAATTATAATAATATACAAATAATAATAATATAAGGTATAAAGTATATAAATGGTAAGTAAAATAAATTAATAAATTACATAACTTATATTAAATAATAGATTACAAAAATAATAATCTTAAATTAATATAATAAAAAAATATAATTTGTAAAATAATTTTCATACGATTTACTCTTACGTAAAAAAATGAATAAAAATACTGAAATAACTTATAATTTTAATTTCTAAATTTTATTTAGTAAAATTTATTTTAATTTTAATTCATTGTATTAAGTTAAACAAGATAGATAAAGTTCGATACTAAGATAAAAATAAATAAATAATGCAACAAAATATTATGAAATGATATAAGTTAAATTAAATAATAAAATATAAAATATATGAAAATAATCTAAATTAATACAATAAATATTATGATTTTAACTATTTTTTTAAATTTAATTATAATTTATTTTAATTATTTATTTTCGTTTAATATAATAAGTTATTATTATTGTTCTCGTTTAGTTTTATATAATTTAATTTATTATAATTTTATATTTTAATAATTTAATTTATTATAGTTTCATTATCTTGTAAATTTAAATTCATTTATCTATATGTAATGACTATATATATTAAATGTTTCCAGATCTAATACTCAGCACTGAATAGTGTTGTGGTTGCATGCTTTCTACTGTCCCATGAGGTCACAGGATTCGTAGGTCAACAATTTTTTTTATTTAATTGCTCGCGATATATTCAATATATCTTGATAAATTTAGTTTACCATAAATATATATATATATATAATATTCGGAGGATATAACGGAGTTTTTGCGGAAAATTAACACCGTTAACCAAAAAATTAAATCAAGAGAGCGTGTGCATCAGTTTATTAAATGTAAGGGAGTTTGGTGCATTTCATAAAACACATGATAGTAACACACGAATTTCGTATAACACATGGGGATTTGGTGTAATTTTCCCCTTTTATAAATAACTTATCTCACTTTTCTTGGTAATTATTGAATTACAACTTAATCAATAATTATTTGATTAAGGATTTCTAGATAAACTAGTGCATGTCCCGTGCGATGCACGAGAAACAATATTACGATTGTATTAGAAATTAAATATTCTAAATCACATTGATCATGATCTACCCATTGTTTTAAATTAAACCGGGTTGGATGCAGACCGACCGGATGGACCAAGAACCAGTTTATAATTCGCTTGAATAAAATATTTGCTATTGAATCCGTCAACTCCAGTCGATTGGACTGGTAGGATCGATACGATTTTCTAAATAAATTTTGCTACATTTAAAATTATTGTAAATAAAATTACATATTTAAATAAAATAGAGATTTATAAATTATTTATCAATTAGTTTAAACATTCGAATTTATAAATTATTTAGATATTTAAGTAACACATTATATTTAAATTTATTACAAAAAATCCTATATATGTATATTAAAATGTTTATAAATTAAAATTCGAAGAAACCACAAGTGATTTAATAAAATAACTTGAGCGCTTCGATGACGGTCCGGTTCTAAAAATCTTATATTTAATGTACATTAATAAAAGTAATAATATAATATTATTTTCTTCATATAAATATTACTAAAATGATATATAAATATTTATAATTTATTAAACATGTTGTCATAAAAGTATTGTTAATATGATTATTTGAAGTTTAGGCTGCATCACATTCACGAAATAAAGTATTTTCAATATTAAAATTTATATTTAGGTTCAATAATCGATTTTGTCTGATCAAACTGATACATAACTTAGTCACCTACGACAAACCAAGATGTGTCAAGTTTTTTGACTATTTTAAATATCACCTAAAAGCAATTCAATCAACCTGGGCAGTACCCTGATTCAATAACCCGATTGATCCAAAGATATTTCTTTATTTTCTATAAATATATTTAATTTTATGAAATATAAATATTTTTATGATTCATATAATAAATGTTTACACTAAGTGATAGTATATTAAGATTATAAATTATATATTTAAAGATGAATTAATTATTTTCACTATGCATATTAAAAAAACAAACATAGTAATTTTAAAAAATAATAATATTAATTGACCAATTATCAATTTAATAAATATTTTTAGCGTTCAATATTTTTTTTGAAAGGCACAAACATAAAGACTGGGATTTTAAAACTTTTATTATATTTTGAATTGAAATTTTATAAATATAGAGACCGAGATTTTAATGTTGTTCTTTGTTTCTAAGAAAAAATAAAAATAAAAACATGCACACTTAAAAGATCTTAGCCATATTTTTTAAATAATAAAATAAACAAAAACCCAAAATTTAAGGGTGACATTTTAATGTTGTATGATTTTTAAAGAAAATAATAATAAAATTAATAGAACTTGCTATTTATGGAATGCATTAAATGCTAACCTATTTTTTTGCTACCATTTTTGGTAAATAGGTTGCCTCTTTACATATACTAGTACGAATCCCGTGCGATGCACGGGTAGAAGATATTTATTAATATTTACAAATTAAAAATTCTCATTAAATAATATTTACAAATTAAAAATATGAAATCAATATGTAATACAATTTACCTATATTAATTTACTAAAAATGTTATATATAAATTTAATTTGTGCAAAATTATATAAAAATGTCTATTTAAAATTAGTACACAACTCGTGCGGTTCACATAACTGATGGTAAATTATATTATATTCATTTCAAAATAAGTGTGATTTCAAAATTTTTATTCAGAAATTCAATTTGACTATCATGTGATTCCATAAAATAATTATTTTGATAAAATTTGATCATATATTTAAAAACGTATGTGAATAATAAGTATAAATATAAAAATTATACTGTTCCATTAATTAAAATAAATTTATTTTTGTATAAACTATCTAAATCAAAAAATTTAAGTAGTTGAGTAACTTATTAAACTATAAATAAATATTGACCCGTAAGTTATGAATAATTGTTTATTTTATTATTAATTTTAAATATTTTTTTTGTTTTTGTAATATATTATATACCAAATTTAAATCATGCAATTAATAATAGTAATAGGTGCAAATTTTGTCAATATACTAAATTTATGCAACTAAAAAATATTTAAAAAAACTTACTACTAAAGGTATAATTGAAATTTTTTGCGGGATTTCAATTAATATTTTAGAAAAATACAAACCTTTTTATATATACAAAGATTGTAATAATATTAAGGGTTAACTATTTGCTTAATTAAGAGCCACGATTTGAATAGTTAAGGGTTCATAAAAAATAGTTTTTATGTGCTTATTAATTAGTTCTTTAATTATTCAGCCGCAACTACCATAGTTGATTTTTAAAAGACACTATAAATTGTGTGCTTGGAGTAGTGAAGGGATCTAAAAAATGAATTTGTTATATGTTTTTTTAAAAAAAAAATGCAAAAAAAGTAATCAAGATTAGTAACTTTTAAAATTTAGGCGGGATTTTAGTTTTTATTTTTTATTTTTTTTTCAGGTAAATACAAACCTTGTTTAAAGTAAATCAATTATTTATGTAGCCTTGCATTTAATTTTTAAACATAAAACAAATGATATCAATTTACTGTTTTGGTGATATTATATAATCACAATCTAATCATCAAACATAAGTTAATGAATTTTAATTTCAATAGCAATTAACTAGAATAATATTATGGGTTAACTATTTGTTTAATTCAGAGCACAATTTGAGTAGTTAAGGGATCTTAAAAAATAATTTTTGATGTGCTTATTAGTTCTTCAATTATTCAACCGCAATTACCATAACTGATTTTTAAAAGATACCATAAATTTTACTATTTGAGTACTTAAAGGGATCTAAAAACTGAATTTTTTATGCGTTTATTATTTCCTTAATTATTCAACCGCAATTACCATAATTGAAATTTACCATAAAATAAATTTTAAAGTATGTAGAAATTTGAATTTAACGATCCAAAGGCAGGGTTTTTCAAAAGAAAAAAAAACCTGCCTTTTCAAAAGAAAAAAAAAGTGAACAAAATTATCAAGATTATTATCTTTTAAATTTTTTAAGCGAGATTTTAATTGTTTTTCAGGTAAATACAAAATTTTTAATATAATAATATATATATAAAATATTTTAAAAATATTTGTTTTTTAAATTTATAACAATAAATACTATAAACATTTTAAAATGAATTTTCTATTTTAAAATTGGGATAGGAGTTATACTTTTTTTCAAGTGAATCAATCCCAAATCTTACAATTTGAGTAAATATATCACTCTTTTGTATTGATAACATTTTCTTCCATTTTGAGTAAGAAAAATTATTTTCATTTTTAAACAATCGAACCAAAAAAAACCTACAGTTCACACTTTTTTTTTAATTGCACGAAACAAAAGCAACAGATTCTTTGAACAATCAACATATAACCAAATCAGTTCAACACACAATCAATTTTGATGTAATTGTAAGACCATAATCCCATTAGCAATCCAAGCCTATCAGAAAATAGCCTGTGTAAAACCCGCTGCCTAAATTGTTTTGGAAGCAACCCTTGTTGAGGACCACGGGTCGCATCGTCGGTACCCCCTGGCCGCCGGCCATCACTCGATCCCAAGCACACTGCCGCTTATAGAGCCACAGCCAGCCGCAGAACCCCGACGCCATTCACCAAAGCGCCACCTTCGGTAGCAGCACCCCGACTGTCCGCCGCCAAAGCCCGACGGTCCCCGTTAGCCACTCATGCCTCGAGTCAACTCGTCACCACACCACACACAAGCCGAGCCTAGCGGCTGCCACACGTCACCAACCTGCCAATCCGCCATCGAGTTTCGCTCGCCTCCAAGGTTTCCGAGCTGCAGCCGCAGCTTCAGCCGTCCGTTTAAAATCCATAGTTCATACCCTTTCTCCACATAATCCCTTTCCGAACGCTGAAGATGAGTGATAATATTTCCGCTGACACCAAGCTACCAATTCTCGGCAAACAGAACATTCTTTGTCGCAATATATTAGAAATTGTATACCAAATATGTTATAAATTGTTAATATATTATATACTAAATTTAAGTCATGCATATTAGGTAATAGCATAATATCTAACCAAAATGATTGTGTATATTAATTACACTGATTTTTTAATTTGAATTTCAAAAAATTGACCGCCATTAAAATATTTAAAAAGTTACTAATATAGGTAAAAATGAATTATTTAGGCGGGAATTCAGCTACTATTTCAGGTAAATGCCAAACCTTTTTATATTTATATAGATACTAGTGAAGAGCCCGTGCGATGCACGGGGTGCACAATTTTAAGGCTATTCAGTGAAGATTATTATTATATTCATGAATAAAGAAAAATATACGGGATATATGTAGTACGTGCCCGTGCGATGCATGGGATATATTTATTTGGAGAATATTATATTATAAGATGCAATATTAAATATAGAGATTTATAATACGTAGGGAAATTGTACAATAAGATAGTATTCGACAAAGATACAATCATATATTATTAAAGACCTCCTTGTACACAACATTATGAGTTTGATTATTGGTCAACTCGTTATTCTCACAAACTAATATCTTCAACCTCCTTCTATTATTTATACGCGAAACAGCAACCTATAATAAAGACATTTAATGAAGTGGTAATATGTACGTTTTCTACAAACATATTAAACATTTTCATGTTAAGAATAAATAATTGATTAGAAAAGAGTGTAGAAATTATTAGAAAAACAAAACAACATGGTTAGAATGAGATTAGTAAAAATACTTCATGGGTTGAACATTTAAATTGAATAATTGAAATAACTGGAAAGTAATATTAAATGATCGGTATTTTTTAGAACGTACAAGTTGCATGATTAGTACTCATGGTTGACCAGTTTCTTCATAGTGGCTCTTGAAAGCCAAAAGTTTGTCTATACATATTCACCCCAAACCGTGCAATTTACAAAATTTTCACTGCATTAAATTTCAAAATTGTTAGATATGTAATGCATATAATAAAATTATATGATTATAATTGATTATATTGCAGAAAAAAATGCAGTAAAAAAAAACGTACTTTAGATCCATGAGAATAAATGTCAACAACCAATCCTATAACGTCTACAATAAAAAAACCATTATTTTATAATTTAATTACTTTGAAATAAACAAATAAAATTAGAAACAAAATGAAATAATCTTACCGAATAACATCGATTCATCGATTTTGTTGACATATGTAGAGTTGCAAAGTCTTTGAATTGAAATCGAAATACATGAAATTCTTCCTTGCACTTTGTAAACATAGTGCTCCCGTGCAGCATGATCTTAAAATCACCGGATGTCGAATGATACTTCCATATATTGTTGTCCACTTGATAAGTTTTTATACAAATGACCATGCCCTCATCAAAATTCATCTCTCTAAATGCAGCCAAATTGATTGCCCGTAGCCATGTCGTAATGCGATTACCCTAAACATATACGAATAATGTAACACCCCACTTTGATTTTAAAAAAATTCTGGACTTTCTAAAAATCATAACAAATTTTTTGAATTCATTTTCGAAATCAAAGGCATTAACCAACACATTTTACTTAGTCCAAGTCTTATCTGGACCCACGGGGATTCATAGACCCAATTTTCACAAGGTTTTCATTAACCTGATTCACACCTCAACATAATATCCAATATGAACAATTGAAACCTCATAAATCAAACACCATGATTATTCAAGGTTCATAAAAGGGTTTTCCAAAGTATTCCCAAACATCAAAACACAGCATAGCTCGAAAACAGTTATCACATGTCCAAAACATAGAAAGGTTCATAACAACCATATTATTAAAGCGAAAGCAAAACGAAATAATAAATAGACCACCACTCGTCTTTTGTCCCGTCACCCGACCACCGCTTAACCTGCATTCGTGAAGAGCAGGTGGGAATGAGCACAAATGATAAAGTAGTACTCACTACTATAAACATAATAACATGTAAAGATGGTATGGTCGCAACATGAATATAAATCAATCATCATCATGTCTCATCTCCTAATAATCACAACAATAACTCACTCATGTGCACATCTATCATTAGCCGCGGAAAGGGGATGCATTAACCCTAACGGCGGGAGTGCGTGCCACTGTAACGGACACAACCTTTCATTAGGTCTTAAGGAGACTTGCCTCGCAAGGGCAACCATACCGTAACTCGACGGGGACAACCGTACCGACGGCCGTAACAACTCACATCGGTAGGCCACATGGTTCATATTCATACATTGGTCATACCAGCTAAACATTAAACAACACGTATGGCATAGACAATTTTATAAGTAAACCCACCTAGTACATCAAAGGAAAATGGCACACAATCGGGAGTAGGCAGCAAGTACGGCTCGTCAAATACCTACAATAATTATATACTAAGATCAACACCTATTTGATCTTAGAGAACAATCACAAGCATACATTGGTCGAACTTGATTCAACCAAGTAGTTCGTGAAGTTCCGTGGACATTGGAACACTTGGATCCTACACTTAGACTTGACCAAAATGCATATAAACACCACACATAGACTTAGCACGCAAAACAAAGTCAAACAGGTCAAAGGCACACACAAGGGTTCGGAAAAAATATAAAGAAGGCTTGGGTCGGGCCCCGGGCTGCTGGCTGGCACGGTCGGGGCATGGTTGG
>CACSLK010003174.1:11297985-11308895 GCA_902706635.1 Striga hermonthica
CAAAACGACATAGGACTCTTCGTTTAAATTGTATTCTAAATTGTATTGTTCTTTGGTTCATTGGTTGAAACTTCATTTATAAATAGATTATTTGATTTTATTCCTATGTTGTACCAACATACAAATTTTCTAATAACATTTACACGTTTATTATGTCTATATATTTTTTTGATAATTTTTACAAAAATAATTGGGCCTCAATTTTATACATTTCCTTTAATTGTTCTTGAATGTTTTTGGTTATTTAATTATATAATTTTTCATGAATTTAACGATATTATTTCTGGAACCGTTAGTTTCTTTCCTCTTTTTTTTTTTCTTTTATGAAAGATAAAATTTATTAATAAACGAAAAGTTGGGTACTAAATTGATTTAGTTGAAACATCATGTACTAAATGCGCAAATATGTATAGTTGGGGTATAAAGAAAATTCTCAAATCATTTTATTATCTTAACACTTTTTATTACATTTGGTTTGAATTTTATTTTGAAACTTGAATATATTATTTCTTATATTCATCTCTTATTTAAAATATACATATCCTTTTATTTTATAATTTTGAATTTATATTAGTCTCTATATTTTCCTAAATTTATCTATTCAACACTTTGCTATATATTGAAACTACAAATATTATACTACTGTTTCTAAAAAATTAATTATCAAATGAATGTCATGGCTCATTATTTGCTCATAAATGAAGCACGTAATTTCATAATTGGCACATAAAATTTTGCAATATAAAAGAGATTTATCCATATTTTTTTCCTTATACGCAAGATTTGAGAAATAGTATCGTTTTTTATTTTTATAAAAATGGCTAACTTATTTGACTGGGACGTTTGTTGAACTTTTTGGGCGTTATTTCTTACAAAAACACATTATATATGATTTTGTTGATAATAATAAATAATTTCTGTAATAGATAGATTATTTTTTTTGTTTAACAAATTACAAATCAATAGATCTTATTTGAAGCTGAATTCATTTCTATATGGCCTTTATAATTTTCAATTTTATGTGTCAGAACTACTATATGGTGTACGTAATTGATTTATCTTCTCAATATTATGTTATGTTATCATGTTAATACTAGTATGTAACCCGTGCGATGCACGGTCTAGTACATGTTTTGAAAAACATTAAAAAATTAAAAGGTCATTAATTAATAAGTTATTATAATATGTATGACATTCACAAAGTAAACATAAAATCGTCATTGGTAAAAAGTTATACATTATTAAAAACTTCCTTATATACAATGTTATTAGTTTGATTACTGGGTAACTCGCCGTCCCCACAAACTAATATTTTCAACCCCTTCCTATTAGTAACATTCTCATTATTAGACCGAAATCCAAAAAATAACATTACCATTTTTAATCGGTTAATTCAAAACTAACTGATTTATAGAGTTTTTATTTAAATATATATATATATATATATATATTAAAATAACATTGAGGGTGTATAGATATATATGGATATGTGTACCTTTAAATTAAAAGTAAATTAAAAATATATGTGACGTATTAGGGTATACTATTAGTTTTAATTGAATATATAGAAAAAGCATGTTTTAATTGAACATATAGAAAAAGCATGTTTTATACACGAATAAATTATTAATTGATTATAGAAACACAATTTATAGAAATGAATCTCACAAATGTATTATTATATTATTTAATTATATTATTCAATTAATTGATTAATTGATCAAGCTTAATATTTTCTTAAGCGCATAAAAGAAAAAAAAAATCAAGTTTTGTTATTTTTAATATAATTTGTCATTTATTTAATTATTATAATGTAACGTATTTTAAAAATTTCCCTTTTTTGTTAGTAGGAACAACAGCGTATTATATATTGCGATTTAAATCACTATTAATTTTCTTTTAGATATTTATATACTTATTTTTATATATACAAAAAAAAGGTGATTAAAAATTGTTCAAGCATGCAATGATTTAATAGAATAAAATTATAAAATAAAATAAATTCAGTAATATGAAATTGTAAATTATTAGAATTTGAAAGCACAAAAATAAAAAAATGAACAAAATCGAATGTAAGTACTGTATGTAAGTACAAAACCGAAGTACAAAATCGAAGGAGGAGTTTACTAATTAATATATTCACGATAAAATGTAGTACACATCCATTTCACAATAAATATGACCAAATCATCAAATTTATATATAATAAAAACTTAAGAAATTCAGGCGGCAACCATATCTCGATCATTGCTAGTATTGAGAAAAATTCCCATTGTGTTTGATAAAATATGTCCTTCCATGAAGGACAATCTTCCAACAATGAGTTATTATATTATTCCTCCCACTATTATATTCAACACGTAGTTGCGAATAAAATACACCTCGCCTTGTTTAAGGCGATCTCGAAATTTGCTCATATGCTGCGAACGTACTATTACTTTCATGTATGAACCCTACATATTTGAAATAATAAATCATACAAAAAAAAATATAAAATCAGTTTCGAAAATAATAAATAATACAAACAATGAAAATAATGTTAAAGATAAAACTATTGAAAATAATTACCCCTTCATCATGAAACATGATATAAAAAGCGTTTGGATGCTCCAGATCGTCATGAGTTTCCAGCAGTAGAACTACTCTCAACTTGAGTTTCCAGCAGTAGAATTACTCTCAACTTCAAAAACGGTTTGTTGGATCGACTCACGGCGTCTACTGTATGTAATTTTTGTTTTCCTACGCGTGTTGAGGATTTCTCCATCATCCTTTTTAGATATATATAGATGTGCAATTGCTTTTATTCTATATTTAATGGCGTGAAAAAATGATTTTTTAAACCATTTCATACAAAAATAATGTTAATCGGGCAGTAATTAATAGTGCTAATGGAGCCACAAAAGTGGCTATGTACGTTCCAAAATATGTGCAATTGCTGTTATTCAATATTTAATGGCGTGGAAAAAGGATTTTCATTATTGTACCGAAATCCAAAAAATCACTATGTATTTTACAAATTATGTGCAATTGCTGTTAATTATAGCGTGAAAAAGGATTATTATTCCATTACATATTTAATCGGGCAGTAATTAATAGTGATTTTATGAAATTATGTTAAATTGCTATTTATAGGCAGTAATTAATGTTTTTGGCGGGAATTAGTTTCTAAAAATTAATTAAGTTAATCCTTATTATATATTAATAGATTATTAAAATAGAAATTAAAAACTGAGGTTTTAAATATTAGCAGTTGTATCATGTGAACATATATGCAAACTCAATTTGCTAGTTTATCTAAATTGTGGTGGCTATGAGACTCTAACTTCTCTTATCTTAAAACTGAAAATATATTTATGCACCATTAATATGTAGGATGATCTTTTATCTAAATTTTTGTTATGCTTTAATATTTTCGTATTTTTTTTAATCATGTTAGCATTCTAAACATTTTTTTTTTGCAGGTATAAAGTCAATCTCAATTTTTTTTTTGTTTTTTTAATTAAAAAATACTATTTTAGAAGAAAAAGCCCTTCTAATAGCCTGTTTGGTTATGTATTCTATTATTTTCTATACATGTAATTCAATTTCTTTATTTGTGAACCATTCTTTTATATAAATAAGTATACCATATTATTATCTAGTATCTTCATATTTTTAGGAAGGCTATAAATATAAATTATTTTTTAATACACATCATAAATAATTCACTGTGATTCAACATGTTATGTACATGTAAAAAGAAAATTACTTTCATATTAATGAAAAATCAAAACAGAAAAAAACATTTTAAACTGCCTATATAAATGACAGCAAATTTCGGTCCATTTTTAATATTAAACTATTATTAAAAATGAAAAAAAAAGATTAACGCAAGGTGACAATTAAGAAGATAATAAAAAACAATTGAAACTCACTTTCCATAAATAGTAATATGATGAGGGACCTATTAAAACACTTGTTATTTTTTAGTAATTGTATTGCCTAATTATATACTCCCTCCTATTTTTATTATTTGTCATTTTGAGAAGTAACACGCTAATTAAGAACTTTTTTCTTGCCAATATTAACCATATTTAATGATGTTATGAGAAACAATGAAGATGAGATATGAAGAGACACTGTGCATTAGATGATGGGTTAAAAATGGAAAAATATGAACAAAATAGCCAAAACGACATTTATTTAATCAATGATCAATTAAACTAGGATGACAAATAATAAAAATAGGAGAGAGTAGTAAATAGAATAGATATCCGGCACCCATATTAATTAATCAAACTCCAACTCTCAGGGCATCTCCAATGGTAATAGCTATTACTAGCTATATAGTTAGCTGACGTGGATGTGAGAGATAAGAAAAATAACTATTTTACACTATTGGACCCACGTACTCCTCTCACATGATCTTGGGCTACGTGAAATAGATAAGTTATTTGTTAGTAGCTAGTGACTACTCTCTCTTACTTTTCCCTTGTTCACGTCATAATAGTTAACCAAATAGCTAACCATTGGAGACTCCCTCAAACTTAAAAAGTAAACATAACCATATCTCAAAATTATTGATGACAGCAATAAAAAGAAGTGATTGTCTTTTAAAAGCGACACTCACTTCATATGTAGATGATAATTTGAAGATCAATCAAACTGATCAGCCACAACCCCCACGGCCATCATGAACAGCGAGGTAACCACAATTCTTCTTCCTATCTCCCTATTTTGCACTGGTTGTAGGAATTACCTGAGCTCAGCATTAAAAGGGCTAGAATTTAAAGAACTGAAGAAAGAGTCATCGAGAATTTTAGTGAAACTTATAAATAAGTTTATAGTTGTGAAAAATATATGGGCTGTTTATCAGTTTATCCATGTGTTCGTTGTTATGGGATTAACAGGGCGTGGATGTGAATGAGATGGGGGTTTCCTACACACTGGATGAAGCTCTTGAGATGGTGGGATTTGGGAAATTCCAAGCTCTGGTGATGGCTTATGCGGGACTCGGGGCCATGGCTGAGGCTATGGAGGTCATGATACTCTCCTTTATAGGAACCTCTGTTAAAGATGAATGGGGGCTTTCGCCCGGACAAGAGAGCTTCATAACCTCGGTTGTTTTTGGGGGCATGCTTTTTGGAGCTTATTTGTGGGGTTTCATATCCGATAATTACGGAAGAAGGCAAGCTATTGGGTTCCCGTTTTATGAATTAGAACGATTATCTTTTTGGTGATTGCATAACCTGATTTATTGCACCAATATTCCTTGAATATGAAAGACCTTTGATCTTTTGTATGAGGTTGCACAAATTCATGGATTATGTGTCATTGATTGCTTTTGTTTGCAATACTGTGATTATTGGTTTATTTTGCACAAAAACAATTCCACTTTCAGAAATGCATTTTCTTGAAATCGGCTGGTTTTGGACAGTATGTTCTTGGTAAGGAATACTCCACGATATGGTGTGGAACTAATATTTTTTCTTCCTAATCGGGTATCTATGGTAAGTGCTCATCCCCTTAAGGTATTCTCCAGATTTTTCGTGAAGCAGTTCCTCTAAGATTATTTGAGGATGTGAAGTATACTTTTCAAGAAGAACGTATCACGAAGAAATTGGTCATATTTTCTCTTGTATCTGCATATAACTCTGAATCAGGATCCGAACTTACCCACAAATGTATAGGTTGAAACATTTAGTTCTTTTATTTTGGTTCTTTGCATATTTTTTAGACTTATAAATGATCTTTCAGGTTAATTGAAAGCGTACACGATGATATGTTTCTAGGAAGTATCTAAAAATCACATTTTCAGTTGTTATCTCATTGTAATCTATGGATACTGTTTCTGGCCGTCTGTCACAGTTATTTGTAATGATTAATAATAATAATAATAATAATATTATTATTTTTGGATTCAGGATAGGCCTTCTAAGTGTTGGTGCAGTAACTGGCATATTTGCTTTTCTTAGTGCATTCTCCGTAAATTATTCCTCATTAGTCATTTTCCGTATGGTAGCTGGCATTGGTCTGGGTGGTGGACCCGTGTACTCATCTTGGTATCTCGAGTTTGTGCCCGCACGAAACCGAGGCTTTTGGATGGTCGTCTTTGGCACTTTCTGGACAATTGGAACAATATTGGAGGCTTTATTGGCATGGGTACTGCTCTTTTCCTCTAATCATCTATCTTTCTGTCTGGTTGTAGCTTCTAAAGATGAAGTTTACTTAAATGCCACTGGTCATTGCTCCCTAAACAACTTCTTTCTTCCCTTCATTACTCCCTCGTATCTCAGGAATTTTGTACTGTGACATAAGAGTTATACTCTTTAATATTGGCCGTTGACCTACAAAGTCTGTAATTGAACCCTTCAAAATTGTGGTGTCAGCTGTTATATCGAAAAGTATATCTAACATTTGATGCTTGCAAGTGACATACTTTAATTAACTTTTAAAGCACACAGCTTTTCTTTTCTCTTCAAGTTATGCGTGTTCTAGTTTCAGATGTGTTGTCATTGTTTTTATTCTATCGTTACAATATTATTTCACTTGTCATTTTGCGCAGATCATTATTCCAAGGTTTGGGTGGAGGTGGGTGCTTATATGTTCGTCTGTACCTTGTCTACTAACACTCGCCTTCTATTCCCTGACGATAGAATCCCCAAGGTACCTGTGCCTAAACAACAAATTCGGGGACGCTCATAAAATTTTGAAACAAATGGCCGAAATGAACAAATCACAGCTCCCTCCCGGCATTCTCGTCCCACACCAAACGAGCGAACGGGGCAGAGAAAATAGGCCCTCGGAGGGAGTCCCCTTGTTGTCCATCAGAAAGCGCATAACTAATTCTCCCATGCCGGGCCTCTCGTTATTTCTAACGCTTTTATCCTCAAGTTTGGTAAAGACGACCCTTCTCCTATGGATCATCTACTTTGTAAACTCATTTGTGTACTACGGTGTTGTGCTGCTGACCACTGAGTTGAGTGGTGGGGAAAGTGGATGTGGCTCCATTCTTTTGCTTTTGGCTGGCTCTACCCTCTATATGGATGTTTTCATCACCAGCTTTGCAGGTATACTGGATAAATTTCTATTTTAGATTATTACAGATGTCACTCTCAAAGTTCTAAATTTTGAGTCTGATTGCCATCGATTTCCATGTTGTCAGAGTTTCCAGGGCTGATTTTATCGGGTCTCCTTGTCGACAAAATCGGGCGAAGATTTTCCATGGTAGTTATGTACTTAATAGGATTCATATTTCTTTTACCACTGCTGTTCCACCAAAATGAACTCATAACCACGTCTCTTTTGTTCGGAGCTCGCATGTGCTTCATCGGGAACTATACAGTCGCTGGTATTTACTGCCCGGAGGTAATTAATTAATTGATTAAACTCGCCTTAACGAAATCGCAATTTGATTGTGTTTATAGCTTTTTCTTTGTGTTTGCAGTTGTATCCTACGTGTGTGAGAACGACAGGTGTTGGTGCTGCAACTGGTGTGGGGAGAGTGGCGGGCATAATATGCCCTCTCGTGGCAGTTTGGTTGGTTTCCGGTTGCCATCAAATGGCGGCCATAGCTTTGTTTGAGGTTGTATTAGTTGTGGCAGGAATAAGTGTGATGCTCCTCCCAGTTGAGACCAAGGCCACAAAGTTGACTGATATTGTTGCTTGCTCTCACAATAATTAAACTTGGAATGCAATTGCATTGCAAGAAGCAATAAACTCATCATATACGTGCCAACAGAATTATTTTAAATATGTCATTTTTCATTGTATAATGGATAAAATGTGATATTTGTTTTAACTCACCTCGGTGGGTCGGTCTCTTCTGATGGATTTAGCTCTTGTTATAAAGATCTCAGTTGAATCTTATGTGTGGGTAGACCAGACCCCCACTTAGAGTTATGCAAATGCATACATATTGCGTGTGTGTTCTGTATATAAACACGTGACTTTACTAGTTTCCCTTTTTATAATGAAATTCTTTATTGGGACGGGTCACCAAGTTCACAGGTTGATCTCCAACCCGCCTCCACGGCTAGACATGACCACATCCCGAACTGGGCTCGCCAGTTTAATCCGAACTTAGCCCATAATCGACCATATCAAGCTTGTTGACCGTAGGCCGGTTCAGGTTCATGAATTTTTACAAATTGAACTTTCAGTTTCGGTTCCGAATCGAAATCCGCGGTTCGACGATTTTTTTTTTTTTAACTTTTTATTTTTTTAATTAATTGATTCGGTCCGGAACTGGCATGCCTGTTCCAAAGCGGACTTAGCCGGTTCATTGAACCAGCCCATATATATTATATTATCCGGCCGGTTCAAGGCCCCCAAAAATGCTGCCCGAACAGGAACCGATTCCAACCCGAAATTGAGATTTGGCCATGACTAAACCGGCCTGATACTAAATATAATTTTTTTTTTGCCTCATACTAAATATAATTTTTTTGACATAATTTGATGATATAAATGATATGCAGATGTATGAATCTTTGATTTTAATGTTGATGTGATTTTTTAGATTACATAATCTTGTCACGTATACATGACATCAAACTTTATGTCAATCATTATGTTATTCTAGCATGAGTCTTTTTGTTATTTTTGAAATATGAGAGTTGTCAGTGATTCATGGAAAATGACCCTAGTATATAAGACTAGTGAGTTACTCCTCTCATCACTAATTAGTTTTTGGATGGAATCTCACTAAAGTGCATCTAGGCTCAACCTCTTATGATGCGCTTCACCTGGTGGGATCGCACCCTCTTCCCTCAGGCCTATCCTAAGACCTGCAATGACTCCCTCTACCCGGCCTGCTCTGTGGGTTTGGGCTTATGAAGAGCACACAAGTGAGGAGGCGCGTTGAAATATCGTTTGTGAGTTGTCTCACATTAATTATATACCGAAGATGAACATAGTATATAAGCCTAGTGGGCTACTCCTCCGATCACCAATTGGTTTTGGGATGGAACCTCACTAAGTTCTACCTCACCCTCTTATGGTACACTTCACCTGGTGAAACCGCACCCTGTTCCCCCAGTTCTAATAGTTATAGAGTCATTTTAATAATAATAATAATAATAATAATAATAATAATAATAATAATAATAATAATAATAATAATAATAATAATAATAATAATAGTTATTGATGGGTCTCTTCCTAAATCTGGAGTGAACCCGTGGATATGAGCTCCGATCTGTTAAAACCGCTTTCGAATCGCCTCTAGACCACCGTAAACACCTGCAAGAACTCAACACTGGAAATGTTTCCGGCGTATAGTCTCTGACGCTCAAGTTAGTGAGAGAGATGAAAGAGCTCTGCTTAGTGGGAGCAGCAGCAGCAAGGAAAATGAATAGAGACGGTAGAAGTTAGGGTTTCATGTTACCTCTCATCCTTTTATAGAGGAAATACCTGTCTGGAAGTACCCAGAATGCCCTTGGTCGACCGACCTATTTGCCCGGTTTACTTGTTTCATAATCACCTCCTAGTCAGTCCTCAGTCAGCTTAAGATTCCATCTTATCCATAAAGATTCTTGCTTACCCAACAAATAAGCATGAATATCGTGAAGTACCTTGAGTCGTCGTCTACTCCCTACCTCGTGATGTAAAGAGTCGACCTCGAGTGGATAGCAGTCGACCTAGAGTTTATGAGAGTATCAGGAGTTTAACACCCCACTATGATTTTAATGAAATTCCGCACTTTCCAAAATCAAGACTTAATTTTTTGAAATTCATTTTCCGATTCAACATAAACCTGGGCATTATTGATCATTTTACAACATAGTTCAAGACATATCTGAACTCACGGAGATTCATTAACCGGTTTTTCACATAGATTTCATTATCCGAAAGTAAACAAATCATCATGATATTCAACGTCGCATATCAGCACCATAAACCCAAACATCAGGTTTCATAAGAAATCAAACCAGCTCATAGAGTTCAAAATCCAATCCACAAGTTCAACATTTTCAAAACGTCATAGTTTGAAAGAAAATCGACATGTTCATAAAACCAATGAAACAGGTTCAAAAACCAATTCAACATGTTCATAATAAGCGGAAGCTAATAAACATAAATGGGGACCAACCATTCGTCCCGTCGCCATCATGCTTGCCACCTGCTCAACCTAAAAGGGGGAGAGACATAGGAGTGAGCACATACCACTTTGCTCACCCTTATGCACATAAATCATATATATAATTAAAGATAGGTATGGTCGCTACATGAATATAAATCAATCAACATGTCACATCTCCACTTCACATAATAATAACCTTACTTCTGTGTACACATCTTTCATTAGCCCGGAAGGGGATTCATTACCCAACGGTGGGAGTACATGTCGAAGGCCTCGCCATGGGTCTTACAACGACACGGCCTTTTATTAGGACTTAGGGAGATTGCATATCATTAGACACCGTATTACATCGACTGGGACAACCGTACAGACGACCGAACCGGCTCACGCCGATAGGCTACATGGTTCACATGCATACACTGATCATACCGTCAAGGAAGACATAAAAAAATTATGGCATAGAAATTTAGAATGACCTACTTAGACAATAGCAGGGAATTGCTCGAATAACACGTGTAGGTTGAGAGCTCGCATCATCGAACACCTACATTTAGTCAAGATAATTCAATCAACATTTTATCTTGACCCTTAGAATAAATCACGAAAACTCATACTTAGTCGAACATATTTCGACTAAGTCGATCGTGAAGTTCTGTGAAAGTTGAAACATATGGTTTTGAAAGCTAGACTCGGAGAACACTATTAAAAACATAAAAAAGGACCCAGCATGAAAAATGAGGTTGACCGGGTCAAAAAATGTCAAACGATTCGAGAAAAATGAGAAAAAGGTTCGAGACGGCTTGACACGTGCGCGGGCTGGCTCGCTGGTACAGACTGGGCGCGGTCT
>CACSLK010003174.1:11338307-11354092 GCA_902706635.1 Striga hermonthica
TGTATGGTTTATATTCAGTATATTTTCGGTATATTTTTCATCCCCTTATATTGTATCGTGTTTGTATTATCCCTTGTTATATATATCGTTTATATTCAGTATATGTTCAGTATATATTAGTAAAATCAACGAAAATATATACAACACATCTAGCATCATTACAGTTTACGTAAAATCATCGAAAATATATACAATAAAACATATATGGAGTATATGTTCAATATATTAGAAGATTTCTTTTGTAAATTGTTCGGTATATGTTGTGTATGTAAGGGATATATGTTAAGTATATTAAAAGATTTTTTGGTATAAGGAATATAAATAACATGTTATAATATGTCTATAAACTATATATATACTTTTATGTATAAAAGTAAAAAAAAAAAATGGATGGAAGACATGTTTTTAATTGCAACATATACTTAGGGGTGAGCAAAATCGAGCCGAAACCGAAAAACCACACCGAATCGAGCTATTCGGTGCGGTTCGTTGCGGTTTTTGGTAAGTTTGGTTATCAGTGCGGTTCGGTTTTCTGTCTGAAGGGTGCGGTTTTAACCGAACCACACCGAATGTCATGAAATGTCATTTTTTTTATTCTTTTAATAAAATATCACCTTAATTTTTATAATTTTACTTACATAACATTAATTGGTGGTTATATTTTTTAATTTCGGTTAACCGAAAAATCGTACCGCAACGGTTCGGTCTTTCCTTCTATAGCGGTGCGGTTCGGTGAAAAAATTTTCAAAATTCAGTTTTCGGTTTTTTCGGTGCGGTGGGTTTTTGACTGAACCGCACCGATGCTCACCCCTACATATACTGAATATATACTAACATAAACACAACATATACTCACTGGACAGCTGCGTGAAATACAATACATAACTTACAAGGTGCGGGAATTAAGGAAGTAAATGAGTTATTATAAGTATATTTTTATTTAATCAATTCCATAAAAAAAATGGATGAATGTTCAAAGGATATGATAAATAATTTAGGCATTAATATAAATAAATAAGATGTTTTAGGTAAAGACACAATTATTCATATAGATATGGTAGAGTTATAAATAAGTTAAAATCACTTAGCACATGTGAAAATTTCCCTTATTTAAAAGGTAATTATTTGCCTGAAAGAGGTGGACTTTTGTTTGGGCCATGAGTTTCATAGAGAAGAGGGGGAATTTATTTCCAATAAGACATTCATCAGTAGGGCTGCACAATCGGTCAAAACCGAACCGAACCGACCGAAATTTTGGTTAACCGAAATTTCGGTTTGTCCAGTATAAAAACCGAAAACCGAACCAAAATTTACGGTTCGGTTCGGTTTCAAACCAAAAATCCTGCGGTTTGATCGGTTCGATTATCGGTTATCCGATAAAATAGAGAAATGACAAATATAAAATCTATAATTTGAGCAAAAAATGCATTAATGGATTTTTTATTTTCTGTACAATTCAGATGACTCTTACACCATGATTGTGAAACTTACAACTCTATCTATGGATTAATCAGAAATCACGAGATTCAAGACCAAGCCCATTATAAAATTCAACCAAAACTAAATCAGAAAATTGTCATTATTATTACAGTAACAGAAGCAAGATGTCAACATTTGGAAACCCATAATGCTGCAGCTCAAAACCTCATATCAAAGACATAAATTTAACCAAAAAAAAATAAAAAATCACGAGCTTGAACTGAAATTCATCAAATTGTTTAATTGAAACAAAATAGTCACGAGCAAAAAGAAGAAAGCAAGCTTCAAAATCTTAAATAGAAGAAAACAAGAACCACTGGTGAAGCCCGTACGAGGGGATCTGGGTGTTTAACTCATTTGAGAAGACGAGCGTCACCGTCGAGTGTCGGGTGAAGTGTGTGCGAGATCAATCGGAGAGTTCAAAACGGTGGAAGTTCAGAACATCGAGCGACGAGGCTGACGAGCGGCGGGCAACTTTAGAAATTTTCTGGATATGGAGTGGGAATTTTCTGGTCGATTCAGATGAGGTGTACTGTAATTTAGAGTTGGGAATTTTCTTCCACTGAATTCATTCCATTCCATTGGATTGGGCCTAGAGTTGGGCCTATAAGCTTTTATTCAGTCATTAAACAATACATCAATATATATTTATATTGGGCTTTATATTGGACGTTTATAGCATATATATTATATATCAGTTTTCTGTTCGGTTCGGTTAACCGATAGATTATGTCCAAACCGAACCGAAAACCGAAATTTTAAAAAACTATAAACCGAAAACCGAACCAAAAATTAAGTTTTGGTTTCGGTCCAAACCGAATATTTGGTGTCGGTCGGTTTCGGTCGGTTAACCATATTGTGTGCACCCCTATTCATCAGCCTTGGGGAGGAATTAATTACGCAAGTCTGGGAGAAAAAATATATATATATTTTTTTTAACCGCAATACAGACATATATAGCAGCAAAGGGAGCAGCTCAGCCGCCAGACGCTCGACAGAGAAGAAAAGGCAGCCAGACGGGAAAACCGGCAATCGCGGAAGGAGGCCGCACCCGCACACGAAAGGGTTAATTTTATTCTCTTTCTTTTCTTTTATTTATTATGTTAGAGTAGTTTTTATTTCTAGTTCCGGG
The DNA here is from genome assembly GCA_902706635.1 of Striga hermonthica. Lineage (NCBI taxonomy): Eukaryota > Viridiplantae > Streptophyta > Magnoliopsida > Lamiales > Orobanchaceae > Striga > Striga hermonthica. The sequence continues at coordinate 11,340,919 of CACSLK010003174.1, forward strand.
GATGTCGATTCATACGTACCTGACTATGTTTAATTAGTTACAGTGATTAATTATTTTGCTATTTTTATGAATTTGTTTGTGTTATTTTGATTGAGCAACCATGATATGTTTTATTTTATTTAGATTGATCACATAGATAGAATTTTTCATATCTAATGCTAGAATTGAACTTGCAATCTATAATTATTGTGTTTAATTCATAAGAAGCAACTGGAAGCTGGTAATTACTGAGGATAACGCGGCCTAATAAAGTGAACCACGCGGTTGGATTCACTACTTAGATTAGCATATTTTTCTAGATCCTAAATGGACTAATTGTATTAAATATAGAGAGCGTATCCTAGATTGTAAAAGAAGTTAGATTTAATCGTATAGCATCTCGCAGTTAAATTAAAAGTAAAGAAAAATTCGAGTAGCAGAGTGTTTTGTTACATAGGACTAGTAATTCCATAAGATAACGAGATTTGATACCAGATTTGATTTGATGTTGATCCAAGGTGTAGATGGAATCTTGGACTAGAAAATTCTGTTAATTTAATATATTTTATTTTTATTTTTATTGTTATGTTTTATTTATTTAATTAGGATTTTAGTTATTAATCAATGCTCCCTATCTTTATTTATTTTATAATTTTACGAAAAAATTCATAATTTGATTTACACTACTCGTGGGATTGACCCTTACTCGCCACTACTACTAGGTAGTAGAAGTTAGTTGAGGAAATACAAATTATAATTTTCCGTGCCTTCAATATCCGACCAGATTCCCGTGAACGAAAGGGAGTTTTTGTTCCTCTCATTTATTTCTTATTTTTAAGCACTTTAATTCGTATTTTTTTCGCTGATTATTGTCGTTTACTAAGGGTTAACTGTGTGTTTGTTTTGCAACTTAAAATCGAAGATTAAAAGGAGAGCTCCGTTGGGTCGATAAAGTTGAGACCAACTTCTGATCTGATAGGGATTTTGTAGAGCTGTCAAGGAGCCCTTGAAGCCGAGCATCTCCTAGAGACTGAGAAGGGGTTGCATGTTGCCAGACGAGCTAAGAATGATGCTTCCGCAGCCAATGAACAGAGCGACTGGACTCGGATGGCGACACAACAGTGATGGAGATGAGGAAGACAAGGAGTGAAGCTGAAGTCAGAGAGCAATTTCTATTTAGTTGTTAGAATATATTTTGTATATATCTTGTAGGATTAGGTTTAGACTCATAATGTTCCTATATATATGTATACATGTCTTGTGAATAATATATAACATATTTTTTTTCCCAATTTCTCACATTAGTTAATTCGCAATTTTTTCTCTTTAAGAAGAACAAGGACTATGCAGCTAGAAGAAGATGCTGGAAAATGAATATTAAAGGAAAGCTTAAGCACTTCTTATGGAAATGCTTCTCTGGCCGTCTTCCAGTCAACACTAACCTAACAACTAGAGGCATACTCCTGGACTGTATCTGCCCCTGCTGTGGTGAAGAAGAAGAAACAACTGATCACCTTTTTTCAAATGCAACAGAGCTCAGATTGTTTGGAAAGCCTCCCCACTTGAATGGAACAACATGCACTCAGATTTCCAGCATTTTAAAACCTGGTGGTGGGGACTCTCTTTTCTAAATCACTCTGATACCTCTGAAGCTCGAATACAACTTTCCACCTACATTTTGTGGTGGCTCTGGAAAGCTCGTAACCTGTGGGTGTTTCAAAAACTATGGCTTCCTGTTCAAACAATCCTGCAAAATGCTTCTAGAGAGTGGCAGGAATTCTTAAACAGGAAGCTCTTGTGTTGACTGGTTTAGGGTCCTAAGTCTTTAGCTAGGTCTTTTGGTTCAGTGGCTAAGGCTTTGGTTCCCTGTGGCTCTTGTTCTTATTGGTTTCTATTTTTCTGAAGGTCTCGAGTGGTTGGGCTCGCCTTTGGATTATTTTGCTCATTCTGTGTTAGTTTTTATTTGAGGCCGCATCTCTCGGTTCTCCCTTGTAATTCTCTATTAAGGCCAGTTGGTCCTTCGGGTTGTAAAACAGTTATTTGTCTTATTTATAGAGTTAATCTGCCGTTTCAGAAAAAAAAAAAAAGAACAAGGAAAGTAGTGGTTTTGAGTTTCATCTCTTGTTTCTATGGTTATGTAGCGACTTTTGTCTTATTTCGTGTGAAGATACATGAATTAAACTTACTGCCGTCAGTCATCCTCGTTCGATGCCCGCCGCCCGCTGCCAGTGCCACACACCAGATCGACAATCCCGTCAATGATTTCGTTGTTGGCGATCGAAAGCGCAGCTGCTACCACTGCCGGAGGTCCACCCCCTCCAGTGGCTCTCGCAAGAAAACTTACAACCGCCACAGAGAACGCATGAATTTCCGTCGTAACACCGAGAACGTGCTGCATTTGAGAAAACTTTTGTCGAGAACGTCGCCGCTGCTGTCAACCACCGCCTCACACTATCGTCTTCATATAATGCAATTTTTGGTTTTGATACTTGAGGACCATGTCCGTCTCGAGGACGTTCTCAGACGGCGTATAATTGGTCCATAGAGAGGGGTATTCAATGACAATTTTGCAGGCAAAGGAAGCTGCAATGGAGGACGGCCAGGTTTTTTTTTCTTATTCTTTTTTTTTTCAAGTGTTGGGGCATCCATGTGAGAATTTGATTACATCCAGAGACTTAGTTGCAATTTTAGAAATTTTATTAAATTTGAATTTAACCAATGGATCAAATCTATGATTTATAATAAATAAATTGAAATGGATAATAATGTCAGGGAAAGTGCAATATTGTATGAGGAATGCACATTAAAAATTTCGTTTTATTGTGACGAAATAACTGAGTTGGTTATTGGTCGGTTCAATCAGTTCTTAATTTTACCAAAGTTTACTAAAATGACACAACACAACTTACGATTGTTCATCGGTTGTGGGTCGAACCGATCGACCGAAACGTAAATTGAAATAAGCGAGTCAAACTTTTGAAAAAAACTAAACTCATCCAACTTTTGACCCAAAACAAACTAAAAATGAACCAAAATGACCAGTTTATTGGATTGGATAACCGAAATAACCAAAACAATCGAAATAAATTATGGTATATATTGTAAAAATATGTTTGTTTAATATATATATTATTTAAGTTGGAAAAAACATAATATGTATAACAAAAATTTTAAAAATAAAACGGATAATCGAACCAATTATAAAATTCAGACTTAAAACATAATTCGATCGATCTTGGTAGCTACGGTGCAATATGATAGTCTTTAAAATGCATTTTGTCTAACACAATTGTGCAAACATAGTGCATGAACTTTTTATGATTTGCCCCAAACTAAACTAAAGATGAACAAAATTATTAATATATTTGATACGTTAACCGAATTAACATAATTAAATGAATTAATTTATAAATTATATGTATTTAATAGTTTAATATTTTAGTTAATATTTTTATATTATTTTTTGTAAAGACATAAAATAGTAAATAACAAAATAATATTACTTTATACAGTTCGTTTGGTTCAGTTATTTTAAAAAATAAAGGTGATATCGAATCGAAATAACCAAAAATTAAAAGTAAGAACAAATATCAAACTTAAATATAAAAGTCGGAACTAAATCTTAGTTCGTCAGTTTCGATCGTTGCAGTACAATCTTACAATTACTAATATGCAATCAGTCCATCACTAAAGTGCACTTGAGGTGCTTTGTGAAAAAAAAAAAAAGAATGGTGCTAATGTGCATTCGGTATATCTGTGCAGCTGATAGTCATTAATGTGGATGTTGTCTAACAAAATTGTGCATTATGTAGTTTGAGTTATTAACAATATAGTAAAGTAGTATAGTTGAACTATATTGTATAACCTGATGTACCATATTTATTTAACAATTTTTATTTCCATATTAGTAGTGCTATACTGAATATTCTTAAATTTGTCCTTATTGATGAAAAAAAAACTCTAACATAAATATATGAAATAAATTTTATAAGAAATATTATCAATCCCACTATCATTTTTAACTCAACTATTTTATTTTTTCTCAAAAATTTCTCAAGAAAATCCAATCATTTTTAAGTCAATTTTTTTTTTTTTAAAACTCAACTTTAACTCAACCCCACTATCATCAATATTATCAATATAATTAAATAATATCAATCGCATTACCTTAATTCACTATTCATCCTCTCACATAATTTTAACTAACTATAACTTCAAATCTCATCTCTCCTACTTTACATCAAATCCACTTTAATCATTTTATTTTAAAAATTATTTTAATATACCCACTAACAACTAACCATACCAACTTTTTCAAGTTAAACCAAACAAAAAAAATCCAAACAAAACCAAAATTTTTTATATCCAATCATCCTAGCCAAAAGATTCTACTGCAATACTCAACTTAAATCGCTTGAAAAAAAATAAACAAAAATGTACAATTCTTAAGAACAATTTCAAATATTGCTAAACATGTACTGTAATCGCCCGGTTTGCATCCTTTTACTCTGATTTAGTAAAACAGATTTGTAAAATCAAATAAATTTTGATATATGCTAGATGTTGGGTTTGAAATCATCAAGTTTAGAGTTTTGTTTTTCTTTAAATTTAATTTTCAGAGTTCTGAACGGAATATCTCGCAGGTGAAACATAGAATTCGACATGATTATCGAAAATTTTGTAAGAAATATGGGGTCTCGACTTTCTGACACTGTACTAAAAATCGGCTTAGGCGACCACCTAGACTCTAAGCGTTGTCCGATTGACTCCAATTTGCATAGCCAAATGGCTAGAAGGCACCAAGCGAGCCTAGGCACTCCATGGCGGGCTTGGCGGACTCGGCGGTCCTAGGCGGACTCGGCGACAATTTTTTATTTTTTCATTTAAATACTAATGACATTATTTTATTATCATATTTTCGATATAATATATTAATATTATTATTTAGACTTAAGTGTCTTGATTTATTATAAATTAAGATAGTTGTATTTTGCAGTAGTGATAATAAATAAAAAATAAGGTATTTAATGTTCATTTCTAAGTCCCGGCTAGACGTTAATTGAGCGCCTAACGACTTCTAGAACACTGTTTTTTAATAGAGAGGAAAAAGGAGATATATATGCACCAACAAGGAGGGAATGAACGAACATGTTCTCTTGGTCATTTAAGTCGAGGGTTTTGTAACCGGACCTATTTGTAATTTGTACTTTTTTTCGTCTAAAGACAAATGTGTTGTCTGTTTACCAATTCAGCCCAATCTAGTAATGATGTTTTAATCTGAATTTTGGTCCAAATTTCTTCTGTCAGACATTGCCATAAATTTAGGCCCAATTTTTAATACTACTTCATGTTTTAGTTTGTGCCCAAATGGTAATATTTTGGCTTTGGGCTTAAATTTTCAATAAATGTTTATTATTACATTTAATATTATACATCATTATATTTTGTGTTTACTATTTGCGTACGACACTTTTGTTCTAATGAATGTCAAAAATATTTGGTTTCATTAGCGCTTGCTATTAAAGTTAAACCACAACATATTAAAGTTAAACCACAACATATAGTTATTTACACAACTAAAACCAATAGATGTGTTAATTTATTATATATGATATAATATATATGAGGTTATATACTCTATGTATTACTTTTGCCCCATATTTTTCTGGTCAAACTATTGAAAATGTTACAATTTATACTATTAAATATGTTATTTTTTTTATTTTGATTTTTTAAATTTATATTGTACTACATATTTTAACTTTGTCAACTACTGATTGTAGACACAGTACTTGACGTTTCTGCCGTAACAACTTTGTTCCAAACACCAACAGTCACTATTACTTCGCTTTCCATCCTAAAAAATCTTGGTATATTTTTTTTCCGTGATATTGTATTATTTTTATTCCAATATATCATTGTGTTCAAAATCTATATATATATAATTGCTAGCATATAGCATTTAATAAAACCTATTTAATAAAACCTCTAAATTTTTCCCTCCATTTTCGGTTACAAAAATTATCATTAATATTTTTTTACTTCTCACACTAATACATCCTATTAAGTGTATTCATGTATTTTTTCTATTATATTATATAATAGTTATTGTTAATACCAACTAATAATAATTCACAATAAATATAAATTACATAATTATAAACAATTGTTTTAAGTTATTTATATTAACATCAATATTATTTTTTTCTTTTGTATCTCATGAAAAAATTTCTATAAAAATAATTAGTAAATTATTTTAATAGCATAGTCAAACAACTTTAGAATCTTATAAACAATTGTTTTTTAATAATAATAATAATAATAATAATAATAATAATCAAATTATTATTGTATAATGATAATAAACAATTGTTCATAATAATAAAATTGTTAATTTATTTTTCCTAATGACCAAATTTTTGAAAATGTAATATGTTCATTATATAGAATTTTAATATTAAATTCTCAAATATTACTTAGAATATATTATGTACATATGTGCATGTACTGTGCACATGCACATGATATCTACTAGTATTATTCATTATTATTGTGTGATAATTAAATTGACTCTTAATTTTTTTTAGGTGTTGAACTCACAAATTCTCAACGTTTGCCTCAAAATAGTTTCATAATTGACATTACTAATTCTTCTTGCAACGGCTGGGTTCCACTATATGACCTTTGCAAGAAATTGGGGGAAAATGGGTGCGGTCCCACTAACATGAAGCACAACATGAGAGAGAAAAAGCCCATATGAAGCTCAAGTGGGGTTCCATCCCGAAACCAATTGGTGGAAGGAGGAGTAACCTATTATACTTATAAGGTGGGTCTATTTTCCATGTATGAACGATGTAGGACAACTCACAAGTGATATTCTAACACGCCTCTTCACTTGTGAGTCCTTTGGAAGCCTAAGCTTAACTGGGTTGGGTGCTCCAAGTCTACTAGAAGCAGACTCCCAAAAAGGGAACGTGAGGAAGCAGACCCCCATAGACGGGTACATCATCGCATGGTCCCAATAGAACCGGCTCTGATAGCATGTAAGAAATTGGGGAAAAACGGGTGCGGTCCCACTAACATGAAGCGCACCATGAGAGGGAAAAACCCATATAAAGCCTAAGTGGGGTTCCATCCCAAAACTAATTGGTGGAAGGAGGAGTAGCCCATTAGACTTATAAGGTGGGTATATTTTCCATGTATGAACGACGTGAGACAACTCACAAGTGATATTCTAATAACTTTACAATGTACGATAAAGTAAATGAGACCCTGTGAACGTTGGTTAACAAACTCACCAACGATAATTTTAAATGTTTTATACAACAATTACTTTAAAATCCACAATTATTAATTTTTTTGTACAACTTGTACTAAATCTATATTGTTACTATGTTCACCATAAATCATTGTTTAATTTTTTTTTTGTTAAATTTGGTACTAATAGTCCACTATTTTTAGTTTCATGAACAAAGTTGCCACCTTTGAAGAATTTAGATGGTGTCGAGACGCGCAACACACCCCATTTCCCAAGTGAGGACTTTATGTATAATATTTTCCTTAGTAAGAGCTAATCTCAGAGACCAAGTAATACTCGAGGCTCATCATTATTTGTCGAGTCTTCTCATTCAACCGTCAACAGTGGTAATCAATGTTTTCTCAATTACTGATTGTAGGTACATCATCTAATGTTTCTGCTGTAATACATTCATTTCAAATACCCACAATCACTAATGCTTCACCTTCATCATACAAAATCCTGGTATATTTCTTTCGTGATATTGTATTTTTTCCCTATATATGTTTTAGATTAGAATATTGTCCATTATTATTGTGTGCTTATTACATTGACTTATTTTTTTTTTTAAATTTATTTATTTGTTTTTTCTTAGGTGTTGAATTCGCAAATTTTCAACATTTGTCTGAAATTAGTTTTATAATTTACATTACTAAGCTTCTTTGAATGGTATGGTTCCTATGTATGACCTTGCAATGGATGACAAAGATTAAGGGACCCCGAGATCGTCGGTTAACGAACGCACCAACAATAATTTTAAATGTTTTATACAACAATTAGTTTAAAATCTAGAATTTTTTAATACAAGTTTTATCAATTTATATTGCCAATAAGTGCAACATTAATCTATGATAAATTTTATTATTATTTTTGTACTAATACTCCACAATTTTCCAGTTTCATCGTCAAGCTTGCCACATTTGAAGAAGCCAGTCGGTCGTCCGAGACGCGCAACACCCCCACTCCACCCAAGTGAGGACTTTATGTCTAATATTCTCCTTAGTCAGAATCAATCTCGAAGGCCAACTAATACTCGAGGTTCATCATTATCTAACGAATCTTCTCATTTAACCGTCAACAGTGGTACTCATGATTTTCTCTATTTAAGAATGTCTCTACTAAATTGCTAAAATGTAAATAATGATATATTTCTTATTTTTATTATAAATTATTATGTCGCAGAATATTGAGATTTTGGAAACGCGTTCTTCCGTTGCAATCACAGTGGTGCCAGATTTTGTTATGCCGAGAGTGTGGAGAAGCAACATAACTTATGATTCCAAATTATTTTGGCTGCTACATCCATGGATACATTGAACTTCCAAATGTTTATATTCCTCCGTCATTTCAATGTGAGATGGTTTTTAGTAAGGGTACCCGGAGCAATCACTTTTAAGAAAATATTTAGTCTTACAACATGTTTTTGTTTTACATCCATGAGAGCAAAAATGGATCCGATATAAACAAGGGCACTGGCCCGCTTGTCTTCCGTTTGCAGAGACCGAACTACCATTTGATGGGTAGCTTACTACCAAACCATGGCCCAAAATTTGCTCCACTATGCAACTATGACACGAAGAACGAAGTAGCCAAAAGACTCTCTTTCTATTAGGTATATATTCTAATTTTCTAGTAAAATTTTCTTACATAGTTTTTTAGTATTATTCTTTTACATATTAAATTTTAATTAAAACCATTAATTTATTATCCGAAGAGGTGCTGAAAGAAATAACCTTGATGGAGATGTAGTTTGTGGTTTGCAAACCTTGTTCGATCGTCATAACATGTTGGTGAAGAATTTCGTAATGGCATGCGAGAAGTTGAACCAACACGAAGGTTGTAAAGTTAAGATGCGACTTATCCGTAAAAGGAACAAGGATGGCCGGCGGTACAATTTATCGTCCACTTTGAACATTGTTGTCTTAGTTGTCTGCAATTTTAATGATGCTATGGGTAACATGGATATCATAGTAGAAAATTAGAGTGAACGTCTGCAGTGGATCAATGAGTTAAACACTTCATACTTGGCCCTCCATTATCCAATTCTTTTTCCATATGGCGAGGATGGTTATCGGGAAGTCATCTCATTCTTTCATGGAGAAGTCGAGGAAATTTATTAGTCCGCTGGAGTTCTTAAAATATCGAATCGCCGCTCGTGACCATGAATTGTTGGCAATCCTTTCCGCACGAAGGTTGTATAAGCAATTTGTTGTTGATGCTTATATAATGGATGATGGAGTTCGATTAAGATATATCCTTTTTAACCAGGATAAATTGAGAACTGAATTTTACGATCGTCTTTACAATGTTGTGTTGCACGGTGACACAGGTCCTGGTTCTCAAACCAAACTGATTATAATGTTGTTATCCTTTACTAGTGGGACGAGATACACGATCCAGAACTATCAGGATGCCATGACCATTTGTTATTGGACCGGTTATCCTGAGATATTCACAATCTTCACTTGCAACCCAAAGTGGCTAGAAATCAGTCCTTTTTTGTCCGAGAGGAATCTCAACCCTGAGGATTGTCCAGATATAATATGTCGATTATTTAAATTATGTTGGATGCATTGATTCACGTTCTGGGACATAAAAATATGTTTGGTGATGCAAACACAGTTAGTTAATAAAAATCGTATGGGTTTGGTTTATTTTTATTTAGTATTATTTATTGTGCATTTTGTTGTGTTTGATCAAATAATGTAATTATTACAACGATATATATGATTGAATTTAAGAAGCTTGGCCTTCTGTATACTCATATCTTGCTATTCCTGAACAAAGAACATAAGATATAGAATACTGATAGGGATTACCCATTGATTCTCTGCTTTAATAAGCGTTTACGCCTAACGAGCGCTTCCATGAATCCGAAGAATCTAATTCTACATTTCGTATCATGAATACGCTCTTGCGCTGTCAGCCTAAGTGAACCGTACAATGCCGAAGGCAGTATGGGGGAACAAAGAATACCTACAAGGAGGTTATTGAGAAAGTGAGTAAGAAGTTATCGTGTTGTTCGCCTCTAAACTAAATCTCTAAACAAGCATAGATAAAATAATTTGGGCTAAAAAACCAAATGAGGTCATTGATCCATTTTACTATGCCGCTGTTAGAGATCATTTGACACACAACACCTACGAAAATGTTCATTTGAATTCTCCGTGTATGACGAATGATCGTTGCACGAAGCATTTTCCTGAAAAATTCACTAAAACCACCACTCTTGACGAGGAAGGTTGTCCATGATACAAGCGTCGCAAAAATTCAGGACTATTTAAAAGAATGGTGTTCCACATAATAATGGATGCTGCTTAAGTACGATGCACACATAAACATGGAGTGGTGTTACCAGTCTAGGTCAATCAAGTATTTGTTCAAATCCGTGAACAAGGGCAATAATTACAAGGGCAATATTATGCTATTGTCACCCTCAATGAGTCCAGCGGCGGTGCGTCTCTAGCACATATGTTGACAAGGTGAAGATGTACTATGGTTGTATATATGTTTAGTTTTGTGAGGTTGTGTGGCAGTTGTTGGAGTTTGATATTTATTACAAGCACCCTCAATTGAGCGTTTGAACTTCCATCTCAAGAACGTGCATACTTGTCTCTATGATAATGAAGAGGCAAACAATGAGGTGGTTAACAAAAATAAAAATGCAGGGAGCAAGTTTTTGGTTTAGATGGAAGCGAACAAGAAGTATCTCCAAGAAAGGGAACTGACATACGTTGAGGCTCCTACAAAATTTACGTGTAAGTCGGATACGAAGAGTTGGGAGAACAAAAAAGAAAAAGATTATATAGTGATAGAAATATTTATTACTTGAGGTGTCTTATCAATGTTGTTCGAGGAGCAACATGCCATCATGACTATATAAAATTGGACGACATCCAGCAACGTGCCATCATGACTATTACTTGAGGTGTCTTATCAACCGCGACTGCTACTTTGCCATCGGTCTAGTGGAGGACGACAAGGAGTATACTTAAGGATTTATATAGGTGAGCCAATGGTCTCGCACAAATAGTTTGAGGAACCTATTTGCGACTCTTCTTTCTTCTAATACTCTTGATTGCCTTGGGTTTGTGTGGAATGTCTGTTGCGCCTTACCTCTCGGATGACATCTTATATAATCGGCGTAGAGTCTTACATCACCCATGTAATTTTTTCAATTATTGTTATGTAATCATGTTTGTAATTTTATTTTTGTCTATTAACATTTATAACGTATTTTTTGTTATCGTTTTAGAGTTGGTGAGATGAAAAAGTAAAGAATCTCGCTTTGGCGGAGGTTGAAAAGATTTTGCATAGACATGGGACAAGTTTACGTGAATACCGTACCATGTGTTTCCACAATCTTCATCGTAATGAGGCATCCACTAACAGAATGTGATGGAAAAGTTGAATTATGATCGTCGTGCTTAGCGATTAAGCATCAAGAGCCAGTTGCTAATATGATTGTTTTGTAGTTTTTTGCCGAGTGCAAAATAAATCCCGACCTCTAGTCATGCCTCTCGAGGAAGGTTGTTTGAACATGGATTCAAACAAAGTCTGACTCACATACGAAAAGAAAATAAAAAGTCTTAAACACTCTACTCGGGATTTGGTAGTTGATTAAGGCTAAAGATCATAACTTTAGAGAAGGTATGAAAGCAAGAAGCAAACTTTAATTAGCCAGACCTCAAATTGCAAGAAAATACATGGTACACTAAGACTCGAGATGCAAATAAGACACTCATAGGTTCGAGAACATGTGATAAAGCAATCGTCACTCACGAATCAACCAATTGAGCTCTCAATCATTTCTCGCACACGCAATCAACAAGAAGTCACTCGCGAATCAACTAATCAAGCTCTCATTTAATTCTCGCTCACACAATCAATAACAAAATCAAATAAACCCTAGCCTACAAGGATGAATGCATATTCTACTCATGAAAGCTCTTACCTTTACCCTAAAAAAATCTAATTTGTTGGTCTCTAAGTCTTTATTTATCTTGTTGGTCTCTCGTCTTTAAAAATCCCAAAAATCCTGAAACCCTAGTCAATCTCTCTCGCTAATTTGTCTCTGCTTCCGCTAGAGTCCGACTCCTCAAGTTGCTGCTCATCACTGGGGGGCTGGTGAGCTCCCTTATTAGGCGTCCCTTGCAGCCCGTCGCGGTTTGCCTCTTCTTCCGATGGCCATGGCGGTGCGTAGGTGGGGATCTGACGTCTTTTTTGGGTGGCCTCGTGGTAGCCGACACCTTATGTCGCCTGGAGGCGGACGGTGGCTGAGTTTCATGGTCAGATGAGCTCCCCGACCTTCCGTCTCTTGGTGTTGGGGCGGGTGGTTCGACGGACAAGATGGTGGGTTGCCCGTGGTGGCGATCGACAATCTTGACCGGTTTGGTGTGAGAGGGTTTATCCGGCAGAGGCTTTCGGTGAGAAGCAAAGTGGCTCATGTTGACGGTGATTCGACTCATTTTGGTCCGGTTTTAGTTAGGCCTTTGTTGCATTTTCTAGATCTAGGCTGGATCGTGTCTCTGCCTTCCAGTTGTGGCCATTCGTAAGTATGGATCGGTTGTTGCTGGCGGGAGTGGAGGGCGTTTTTTCGTTTAGTTTTTTCTAGTTTATGTTGTTGTTGTGTTGTTTTTTTATTTGTGGTGTTTGCTGTTGTTTGTGTTTTTTCTTCTTTTTTGAAGTGTTTTTCTCGTGTTATTCTCCTTTGGGGAGCTATGTTATTCTCCTGTGGGGAGTTTGTGTATTCTTCTGTGGGGAGTCTTTTATTTTTCTTTTTCTTTTGTAGTGTGTGTTGTGGTTTATAGGCTGTCTTAGGCAGTCCTCCTACTCGGGCTAGTGAGTCGGGTGTAATTATGTGTTTTCTGTTAATAAATCTATCGTTTCGAAAAAAAA
>CACSLK010003174.1:11362317-11377700 GCA_902706635.1 Striga hermonthica
CCGATCTCTCTCTTGTCAAGGTTTGGGGCTGAACTCGCGACCACCTCGAGCCTAATTACCAAGATACAAAAATATATCTATTATCTCATATACGACCGACCTTGGATCTACGTTCGCTGGGAAGTCAGAGTAGCGAGGATAGTGAAGGATGAGAAGAAGAAGATTGAAGAAGATACATCTGCGGCGGTGCCCTCGTGATGTATATATACAAAATCCTTGGGCTTAATTAGTTAACTTATGGGCTTAATTTGTCATAAGAGGAATGTAAGAGTCTTGGGCTTGTAAAATGTATATGTGCGCTTATGTATTTGATTGTAAAAGATGTAAAGACAGTCCCTAAAATGTGTCGTAATAATTGGGCCCTAAATAATGTTGTAATAGATAGAGTAAATTGAATTATGTCGAGTCAAGCAACAAAAAATGGCAAAGTCGAGGAGCTCGGAAGGGACAGGAGCAAAAGAGGAGCCGACATCTCCAAACAATAATACTCTTAAGCCTACTCTCCGCGCTGACCCAAGGTAATACAACTCTCAATTTCATCATCAATACATACATATATGTGTACAAATATATACATAAAAATAAATATATACACATATACATACATACAAAAAAAAGAGCGGGGGAAAAAAGAGAAAATATAATAAAAAAATAAGAGGATCAGTCGCGACGACCGTTCACTGATGGATTCCCCAATGGCGACCGGACCGACCACTCCGGCGTCCGAATCAATCCACCGTGCCGACATCCATCCGCGATCCGAGGAGATTGACCACAATCGAGATGAACGTATTACCACTCAGTATGTCGGGAGCTACGAGCGGAAAAATTATTCAAAACCAGCTGATGTATCAACCGATCTCACCATTTGTTCTACTACTTAAGATGGGGATAGCACCACAACCAAGTCCAATTCCATCGGCCAACTAATTATTCTCCCGCCGACGAGTCCAGTCCAACTAGGCCGAGTTCAATTACCAACGATGGGGCCGATCTCACTTACCAACGGTGGGGCCAAGTTCACTTACCAACGGTGGGGCCGAGTTCACTTACCAACGATGGGGACGAGTTCGCTTGCCAACGGTGGGGCCGAGCTCACTTACCAACGGTGGGGCCGAGTTCACTTAGCAACGATGGGGCTGAGTTTGCTTACAACGATGGGGTCGAGTTCGCTTGCCAATGGTGGGGCCGAGTTCACTTACCAACGATGGGGCTGAGTTCGCTTGCCAACGGTGGGGTTCACTTATCAGCGACGAGGTTGAATTCATTTATCTATGCTGTCGTTTGCTGAGATGGCGTTTGTATTCTCTCGCCGTTAGAGGTTTGACTCCGGCTGAGATGAGGTTTGCTGAGATGGCATTTGCTGAGATGGCGTTTGTATTCTCTCGTCGTTCTCTCAGCATTTGCTGAGATGGCGTTTGTATTCTCTCGCCGTTAGAGGTTCGACTCCGGCTGAGATGACATTTGCTGAGATGGCGTTTCATGAGACGGTGTTTGTATTTTCTCGCCGTAAGAGGTTCGACTCTGGCTGAGATGACGTTTGCTGAGATGGCGTTTCCTGAGACGGTGTTTGTATTTTCTCGCGGTAAGAGGTTCGACTCCGGCTGAGATGACGTTTGCTGAGATGGCGTTTGCTGAGATGGCATTTGTATTCTCTCATCGTTAGAGGTTCGACTCCGGCTGAGATGACGTTTGCTGAGATGGCGTTTCCTGAGACGATGTTTGTATTTTCTCGCCGTAAGAGGTTCGACTCTGACTGAGATGACGTTTGCTGAGATGGCGTTTCCTGAGACGGTGTTTGTATTTTCTCGCCGTAAGAGGTTCGACTCCGGCTGAGATGACGTTTGCTGAGATGGCGTTTGTATTCTCTCGCCGTTAGAGGTTCGACTCCGGCTGAGATGACGTTTTCTGAGATGGCGTTTGCTGAGATGGCATTTGTATTCTCTCGCCGTTAGAGGTTCGACTCCGGCTGTGATGATGTTTGCTGAGATGGCATTTCCTGAGATGGTGTTTGTATTTTCTCGCCATAAGAGGTTCGACTCCGGCTGAGATAACATTTGGTGAGATGGCATTTGTATTCTCTCGCCGTTAGAGGTCCGACTCCGGCTGAGATGACGTTTGCTGAGATGGCGTTTGCTGAGATGGCATTTGTATTCTCTCGCCGTTAGAGGTTCGACTCCGGCTGAGATGACGTTTGCTGAGATGGCGTTTCCTGAGACGGTGTTTGTATTTTCTCGCGGTAAGAGGTTCGACTCCGGCTGAGATGACGTTTGCTGAGATGGCGTTTGCTGAGATGGCGTTTGTATTCTCTCGCCGTTAGAGGTTCGACTCCGGCTGAGATGACGTTTGCTGAGATGGCGTTTCCTGAGACGATGTTTGTATTTTATCGCTGTAAGAGGTTCGACTCCGACTGAGATGACGTTTGCTGAGATGGCGTTTCCTGAGACGGTGTTTGTATTTTCTCGCCGTAAGAGGTTCGACTCCGGTTGAGATGACGTTTGCTGAGATGGCGTTTGTATTCTCTCGCCGCTAGAGGTTCGACTCTGGCTGAGATGGCGTTTGCTGAGATGGTGTTTGTATTCTCTCGCCGTTAGAGGTTCGACTCCGGCTGAGATGGCGTTTCCTGAGACGGTGTTTGTATTTTCTCGCCGTAAGAGGTTCGACTCCGGCTGAGATGACGTTTGCTGAGATGGCGTTTCCTGAGACGGTGTTTGTATTTCCTCGTCGTCGAGTTTCGGCTCCGGCCGAGTCGACGTTCATATATCCTCACCGGAGAGTCGCGACTCCGGCCGAGACGACATTCATATTCTCGCCGTCGAGTTCTGACTCCGGCCGAGACAACATTCATATTTCTCGCTGTCGAGCCCTGACTCCGGCCGAGACGACCTTCATATTTCTCGCCGTTGAGCTCCAACTCCGGCCGAGACGACGTCTATATTTTCTCGCCGTAGAGCCTCGGCTCCGGCTAAGTCTATAAGCCACTAGGCCGCAATGCCATAAAATTAAATGCATACGAGCCATGAAAAACAATTGGGTAACATAATATTGTCCGGCAAAAATAATAAAAGACCCCAAGTAGGGTAATAACCAGACCACTTAAGGTCGTCCGGTCCAAAAATAAAAAGACCTCAAGTAGGGTAATAACCGGACTACTTAAGGTCGTCCGGTCCAAAATAAAAAGACCCCAAGTAGGGTAATAACCGGACCACTTAAGGTCGTCCGGTCCAAAAATAAAAAGACCCCAAGTAGGGTAACAACCGGACCACTTAAGGTCGTCCGGTCCAAAAATAAAAAGACCCCAAGTAGGGTAATAACCGGACCACTTAAGGTCGTCCGGTCCAAAAATAAAAAGACCCCAAGTAGGGTAATAACCGGACCACTTAAGGTCGTCTGGCCCAAAAATAAAAAAAAACCCAAGTAGGGTAAACGACCGGACAATATTAATTTATCCAACAAGAACCAATGAAACCCTATAAGGGTGAGTCCGAGCAACAAAAGTTATTTAAAATAAAGTAACTCAGCAAGAGTAAAATCCCGGATTCTGGAGTAGATCGGGAAGGCCAAAGACCGGATACCAAATTATCCGACTAGGTCAACACAAGGTAATAAAACAATCACAAAAATCAATTTTTGAGTCACCCCAATGCGATAAAGAGACACAAATGCAGCTAACTTAGAATCGACAAACCAATCATACCGGCGAGCATCTTCGTACGAATCGCTATAAATCTAAGTGGCCCGAGTTCCCACACAAATCCATTCCATTGCAGCAACCAAATCAAACAAGCCCGTCATATTGGCACAAACGCAAAAACGGGTACAAAATTACCCAACCAGGCCATTTAGGCCCCATTCAATAGCAATTCCAAAGAATTGTTCATCCATTTCATTGATTCGCACTTGTCAAGCGTAGAGGTGCACAACCAACACAATTACGCCAGGCTAAAGCCAAAAAACAATCGACAAAGCATGCATGGGTCCCAAAGTACCCAAAAATTACATACCAACACGTATCCATTCAACAAGTGTCATTTATCATAGCGTAAGAGCCCCAAGCTCAAAAACTTATACGTAAAATCTGCCAAATCGTATAATAACGTGACTTCAGAACAGTTCTATCCAAAACATATCATAAACTCGGGGGCCTATTGGTGATACTAAATTTGGCTACGATTAATAAAAATACAACACATTAAAATATCATTTGTATTATTTTATTCCACATTAACTGATGTCCATATATTGTGATATGTATATGTACTTAAAAGATCTTATCCAAAAAAAGGAGGATACATGAGGATCCAATAGATCCAAAAGCATCTTATCTTATAAAAAGAAAATCCCGTGAAAGAGAAAAGGGGACATTCTTTTCCCAATGGGCTTTATCAATAAAAAGAAACTTCATCTTCATCTTTGATCTTCGGTTCTTCATTTTTGTATACCAGAAATCATATAATTATTTTTGTTAATGGAGTATTTCATTCTTCTAATGCAAGATAGATATCAAAAGTCACGGATAGAACAGGTTTACAACCCATATTTCCAGAATAAATCTATTCGTGTAGATTGAACAAAGTATATAGTTTAGTATACGGTTCACCCCCAGTTGCTGACATTTTTGAGCATCAACACTTAGACATTAAACGAAGTCTCTAAGTCTCTAGTGCATCCATGAGAATAAATAAGCCATAAAGTTGCAATCTTGATGCAGAAATATTACAATAAAAATTGGTCATTAGAGCCCTGGAGAGAGAAAAAAAATGTAGAGAAAGAGAGAGAGAGAGAGAGAGAGAGAGAGAGAGGTAGAGAGAGAAGGAGAAAGAGAGAGAGAGAACTAAGAAGAAAAATCTTACAAATGAGAAATGGGTGCCCAAAACACAAGGGGCTAAGTCTATCTATAGCTACACCATAAACACACACATTAAATAATCAAAACTCACAGGATCACGAAACATGGCGCTCATCTCGACTGTAGGCACCGGTCCCACAGGTGCGCGGGTGCTGGGGCATGCGGGAACGAAGACGAGCTGGTGCTGGGGCGCACGGGCGAGCAGGCGGGCGACTTAGGTCGCTCAGCGCGCGGCTTCTGCGGGGCTCGCGGGTCTATCGGGTACTAGCTGAGGCTATTGGCTGGGTACTCTCTGGGGACTTTTCCTGCGCTTTTTCAATGAACTTTTGTCGACTCTCCGAGATGCAAATTCCTACAAAATAAATGATAAAGAGAGAAACAAAAAGTACAAGACACTAAAACAATACGAAAACACACAACGAGCAAAAAGACTAAATGGACCAGGAAATGTTGGGATCTGTGAGGATCTCATTATGTACAAGGTACGAATTCAATAGAAAACGTAAATCTATGCCCAGGGGATCTAAAGGTTTGACGTAGGAAACTTACGGATGAAAATTTTCTGAATCTGGCAGATTTGGATTGGCCGAGAACAGCAAACGAAGAAGCCAGAAACACGAGTCGATCGGGTCGGGCTCGACGACGGTTCGCGTGCGTGGTGTCGCATCGCCGGGTGCGTCGTCGCGGGCTGGCCGTGGTCCATCGCGGGTCGTCGCAGCTCCTCGGCTTGTCGCGGCATCTCGTCCGTCGGGTCGTGGCTCGTCGCGGTGGTCGATAGGTCACGATTTGTCGGCTCCAGGATTGATGAATATATGTATCTCATTTACCACGTGTATTTAAATATATCACGTAAAAGAATTTTGATCTCTTCTTCTCTTTTCCATGAGCCTAATGGTGTATATATAGAGCTACAGTAGCAACCCTTAGGCGATTAGGAATAGGCTTCTTAATTAATTAGACCAACTGTGGGCGAAGCCCACTCCTCTAATTAATTAAATAATATTATGAGCCACTAACATAATATTATTGCACTCCTTTCTCCTAGCCCAATTTACAATTGAGACTCCAATTATAATTACCCTAATTATCTCCCCATGTTTAAGATATAATGTCCATTAATTAATTCGAATACTGATAATCAAGAATTAATTAATATATTATTATTTCACCGAAGCTAGCGCTCGTTCATCACATTATCACTATGTCGGAATTCAATCCACCTGCAAGGTTTAGCATAATAATAATTCATGAACTCATTTCGAGGACATCATCAAACTAAACGTACATGGTGACCATAAATATCCTAACAGCACATCATACATACAGTAATATTACCCAAGATAGTAGGAATATTAATTCACCGAACTAAACCTCACCCAAGTGAATCAAAATAATATATACTGCATATATATGTGATGTGGGATATCATATCATCGGTTCAAACACCCACAAATTGCCCTAGTAAGGACACGTGGCCTAATGATCGAGCAGGGGGATAGTCGATCAGAGACTGAAGAATGGGTCAATGGAGTAGTAAGGGAACGTGGCCAAGGCGGTTACAACATGGGGAAGATCATTACCCACGTTGTCGGATATAAAGAGGTAAGGGGAATAGAGAGAGAGGTATGTGATTTTATAATTTTTCACTTATCAATACGAAACAAGAGGGGAGAGAACTGACTTAATCATCAGAGGTCCAAGCCGGAGATATCTCTTCTCCGGGATTGGCTTTTTTGCAGGTATTGAAAGCGATTAACCGGTGTGAGAGGCGAGATTCCAAGAAGCTCGGCCGGTTCGAGGTATAAAATTCATACCATTTTGGCGCCGTCTGTGGGACATAGAACAAGAAGCTTTTGCTTTACAACACCTAAGGCTATGACAAACGACATTTCGAGAAAAAACTTGCAGTCGTCATTTGAGGATGCATGGGTCGAAACAAGGTCGATAGGGGAAGGCCCACCTCCAGGTTTTGCTGGAACATCTCAAACACCAGTAAGTCATCCAACTGTAATCCAAGGTGAAGGAAATCCGGCCACTGTAATCCAAGGTGAAGGAAATCCGTCCACTGTAACCCAAAGTGGAGGAAATCCGGCGACTGTAACCCCAGGTGGAGGGAATCCGGTGACTGCAACTCAAAACGGAGGGAATTCGGTGACTGTAACCCAAGATGCAGGAAATCCGGTAACTGTAACCCAAGGCAGGGGAGATATGGTGATGCCTCCAGTAAATAGAGAGCAGAACAGGGCAGCCGAGCCGCCGCCCCAAGCAAACCGGTAATAGGCAAACTGAGGGAGCTAGAGTCCAAACCGTACCACCATTGATGGCAGCTCGACCTCCAGGACAGAAATTGGTGACCTTGACCAGAGAACAGTTAGATCAAATGATAACCAATGCTACTGCTCGAGCTGTACGACAGGTAACAGCTAGTCAATCTCAAGCGGCAGCTGCCCCAACCACGATGAGTGAAGCCAATGAGGAGGACGCATCTAGTCGTAGAGACACGCTTCCTCGCGGAGGGGAAATTGAAAGACTGGTCGAGCAGGTGAGGCAACTGCAAGAAAGAGTAGACGGTCGATCATCTGGACGCGTTCGGGGACATCCTTTCTCCACCCGAATCTTAGATGCACCACTGCCAGGAATTTCAAGGAAACCCACTTGGTGTTTGATGGAACAGGTGACCCGTCACGATACATTCGAACTTTCGAGAACATGGCAGTTTTGCACGGGTACTCAGAGGCGGTAAGTTGTAAGGCGTTCTTGTCGACCCTAAGGGGAGGAGCTTTGGATTGGTTTAATCAACTTCCCCCGGGATCGATCAAAGATTTCGAAGATTTCATGGATAAGTTGCTGAACCAGTACTCTAGTTCGGTATCTCAGGAAAAGACCTATCTTACTTTGATGGCGATGAGGCAAGGAGAACATGAGTCACTTCGCAAATATGTGGCTAGGTACAATCAAACATGCTTAGAGATACCTTCAACATCAGACGAAGTCAAAGCGGGAGGACTAATTCGAAGCCTTCGAGCAGGACCCTGTCGAACATCCTTGGCTCAGACACCTGCTCGATCTTATGAAGACATACTGAAACGATGCAAAAAATATATCAACTTGGAGGAAATGGAAGAGGAATTCTCAAGACTGGAGAATGTTGCTCGACAAGAGCATAGGAAAGGGAGACAGTCTCCACCTAGGAGGAGCCCTCAGCCGAAATCGTCTCCGAGGAAAAGATCGCTGAAAAGGGATAATCGAGGAGGATCAAATAATAACCGCAGCGATAAGTGGGCTGATCGATCATTTGGGGCTCGAGGAGCGAGATTCAACAATTTCACACCGCTGAACGCCAAGGTGGGAGAAGTCCTAATGGTAATGGAGAAAAAATTCGGGGAAAATGACATTTGTTAGCCTAGATCTCGCTTTGAAGGCCCTACCTAACCTAAGTCGAGGCGATACTGCCGCTTCCACAAAGACTATGGCCACACAACATATGATTGTCGTCACCTGAAAGATGAGATCGAGAGGCTGATAAGAGCTGGTCATTTAAAGGAATTTGTGTACCATGATCGAGTAGGAAGAAAAGAGAAACAGAAGTGCAGAGAGGACTTGGAAGAGACAAGTAGAGACGATGATCCCGAGGACGATCCACGTAGAGATAGAGTCGACAGGATAGGCAGAAGAAAGGGGGAGATAGTGGCCAGGTCCCAATAAAGAGGGGGATGGTGTTCATGATCTCAGGGGGTCCTACCAATGGAGACTCAAATCATGCTCGCAAGGAATATACACGGTCAGTAAAACGCAAGAGGGAAGAAGTTAACCTGACCGCTCGCATGCCCACTATAAGTTTTCGAGCAGAAGACATGGGAGGAGTGGTAGTACCTCATAACGACGCATTGGTGATTACGGCTGAAATTGGAAGTTTTGACGTAAGAAGAGTGTTTGTCGACACAGGAAGTTTGGTGGACATCATGTTTTATGACTGTTTCGCTCAAATCAACAGGGAGCTCAACTTGGAGCTGCGGCCGGTGGCCACACCATTATACGGGTTTAACGGCAGTGAGGTCACACTGATGGGGGAGGTTAGCCTAACAGTCGCATTAGGATCGGGACCCATACGGAAGGTGCGAATGGTTCGATTTATGGTGGTCGCGGTCGAATCATCGTACAACGTCATTATAGGAAGAACCTGTCTAAATGATTTTCAAGCTATCGTATCAACATACCACATGATGATTAAGTATCCAGTAGGAGAAGGCGTAGGAGAGGTACCGGGTGATCAGCTTACCTCGAGGAGCTGTTATCAAACCACCGTCAACAATAACAAACAATTATCGAGGACGCAGTATCAAGCTGGTGGTAAAGTATTGGGTCGAGTAGACTCTTCAAGGTCCAGGGAAGACAAGTCTTCGGTCAATAAAGGCAAATAAAAGTTGAATGTCCAGCCGGGGGAAGAGACTGAAGAGTGTCAGATGATGGAAAGGAAATGAGGACCGAAAATTTAAAATTGGAGCGGACTTGATCGAGCCAACTAGGTCCAGACTGATAAGCCTCATTCGAGAATTTTTAGACATCTTCGCCTTCACAACGGAGGAGTTAATAGGCATCGATGTAAGGATCATAGAGCATCGATTAAATATTGATCTCGCCATCAAGCCAGTAAAGCAAAAGAGACGACACCATGGGGCTGAAATGGACAACATTATCGGAGAGGAAGTGAAAAAGTTGCTAAAGGCTGGACACATTAAGGAAATACAATTCCCGGAATGGTTATCGAATACAGTAATGGTGGAGAAGAATGAAGGAAAGTGGCGAATGTGCATCGATTTTAGAGACCTGAATAAAGCCTGCCCGAAGGATTTATATCCTTTACCTAGAATCGACCAGCTAGTCGACTCCACAGCAGGATGTGAACTACTGAGCCTTATGGATGCATCCCAGGGCTATCACCAAATACCTTTGGCAAAGGAAGACCAGAAGAGGGTAAGTTTTGTGACAAGTCAGGGTACGTACTGTTATGTCGTGATGCCTTTTGGCCTCAAGAATGCCGGGGCCACTTATCAGGATCTTTAAAGATCAGATGGGGAGAAATATGGAAGTATATGTCGACGATATGATGGTGAAGAGCAAATTCGAAATTGACCATGTGGCGGATCAGAGATAAACGTTCTTATCGTTGAGGAAGTACAATATGAAGCTGAATCCCAATAAATGCTCGTTTGGGGTAAGGTCAGGAAAGTTCTTGGGATACTTGGTGACCAAGAGAGGGATCGAGGTGAACCCAGAAAAGGTACGAGCAGTAAGGGAGATAAAGCCACCAACCAAGGTGAAGGAAGTGCAAATTCTAACGGGCCGGCTTGCCGGGTTGAGCAGGTTCATCTCAAAAGTAGCAGAAAAAAGTGGGCCTTTATTCAAGACATTGAGGAAAAGCACCAAATTTCAGTGGACAGCCGAAGCCTAGAATTCCTTTGAAAAATTGCAAGATATGCTGGCTAACTTGCCATTATTGGCCAAGCCGGTACAAGGAGAGGATCTGATCCTATACATTTCGATTGGGAAAGAGGCTGTGAGCTTGGTTCTGTTGCGGGAAGAAGGTGTCGCTCAACTCCCGATCTATTATGTTAGTCAAGTAATGCAAGGTGCCGAACTGAGGTACTCAGAAATTGAAAAGTGTGCTTTAGCCGTAGTGGTTGCGGCAAGGAAGCTGAGGCCATACTTCTTGAATCACCGAGTAAAGATCAGAACCAACATGCCTATGGGAGACATCCTGAGTTGACCATCCGTATCTGGTCGACTAGTGAAGTGGGCAGTCGAACTGAGCGAATACTCTATTATATACGAACCAAGGAAAGCTATTAAAGCCCAGGTGTTAGCCGACTTTATACAAGAGGGCACGAGGATAAAGGAAGAATCTAAAGGAGTGTGGCAGGTGTTTGTTGATGGGTCTGTCTCGAAGGTTGGAGCAGGTTTGGGTATTGTTATTATCTCATCCAAAGGAGACGATTTGGAGTTCTCGATAAAGGTATCTTTCCATCCAGGAAGATTAGATGGTCGATCAGAAATAATGTACACCATTCCTACCCTTCAAGTATATGCCCGATGGCCCTTTAGAGAGCAGATAACTATAAGAAAAGAAATCCAGGTCGAGCCGACCTAAGCGAATGCGAGAAAGAACGATGTAAGATATAAGGGTACGAACAACACTGGGAGGCAATTGATTCAAAGGCAATTCAAACCACGAACAGAGAGCCAAAAGGTCTGGGCAAAGGGGAAACGTAACTCCCATATCTAAGTGGATCTTGAAGAAAGTATAGTACCCCTCCGGAGGCTGGAAAGCATCATCGTCAGGATTAGGGCGTATGCAAGAACCGGGATGGCCATACTTATCGTGATTCATCCATTTAAGGGTGTGAGCACGGTGAGAAGATCTTTTAGTCCGAGAAGCAAAAGCATGGCCAGAGGTGGTCGAAGAGGAGGGTGGTCGATTAGGTAAAGGATTAGCTTGAGAAGGGAGTAAAGCGCTGAGGAGAGTGTCATCCTCATCTTACTCGCTTTCCTCAGGCTTATCTAAATCCCCTAAGGTAGGCCTACGATGGGATGACGATTCTCACTCATCGAAGACAAGTGGAAGGCCTCAGGCTCGACGGCGGTAGGACGAAGAACACTCAGAGGAGTGACGTTCATAGGAGACGAAAAAGTGGTGTCACCGCCGGCGCCGGTGTTTTCCCTAGAATCAGAAGGATCTGAAGAAAGTCGGAGGAAGTAAAAGGATTAAAACACATACTGGTTTGCATTAGACCAAGGGCGCCGGCAGAATAGGGATGTACAAAATATCATAGGATCCACAAAAGTTAAAAAGCAAAGAGCACTCAAAATTAAAATGCGAAGGAAGTAGGGACTTACTCATTGTCACAGATGAGAGAATTGGGCGAGACAACCTGGAAATTGATGGGAGATCCCGCGCAGATAACAAAAACAGACCAAATTGTGGAGGATTAGGGCAAGAAGATCACAAAGGGAAAAAGTGACAGAAGGGGAAAAAGATGGATTTTTATAGGAGGCGATAAGATGAAAGGTTGGTATCGATTTGCACCGTTAGATTAAAGTAAATCTTGCGGTATGAATAAGCGCGTGGACACTGCGAATGAGACAAGCGGCGAAATCTGGGAAAGAGAGCCCTGCCATGTGAAGACCCATCATTAGGGATGTGAATCCAGCCAATCACATCCAAAATTTGCAAATTTAAATCCCCATCAGAAAAATTTGCAAAACAATTCCAAGGCATTTGAAATGGACGCCATTTACTCTCGATCAAGTTATGAACACTCGATCAGAGTAGGGGGGACCAGATGATGTAAGATATCATATCATCGGTTTAAACACCCACAAATAGCCCTAGTAAGGACACGTGGCCTAATGATCGAGCAGGGGGATAGTCGATCAGAGACTGAAGAATGGGTCAATGGAGTAGTAAGGGAACGTGGCCAAGGCGGTTACAACGTGGGGGAGATCATTACCCACGTTGTCGGATATAAAGAGGTAAGGGGAAGAGAGAGAGAGGTATGTGATTTTATAATTTTTCACTTATCAATACAAAACAAGAGGGGAGAGAACTGACTTAATCATCGGAGGGCCAGCCGGAGATATCTCTTCTCTGGGATTGGCTTTTTTGCAGGTATTCAAAGCGATCAACCGGTGTGAGAGGCGAGATTCCAAGAAGCTCGGCCGGTTCGAGGTATAAAATTCATACCAATATGTTTGTTTAATATCTTATGGGTTAAGAGAACGCAGTAATTAACCGAGGCCTAGTTCGTTCACACGGTCAGTATAAATCGAACTTTTTCTCTTTGGGATCATGTTAATACATAAATGTACTAGTGCAACTAATCAGCCAAGACAAACTGTACCATGGACACTACAACCATTCAGATGGGGTGTGTTCATTTCCATCTAGGTTGTGAACTACAATTCTTGTATCGCAAGTGACTGATAGAATGATCTTCGGTTCGCCTGATGACGACCCATTCTATCTAAGTGCAAAACAACAGAACATAAAACTTTTTTATTCCAACATAATTCTCATTCATAAAGGGCAAAAGTGTAATATCATCCAAAGCCAAGCTTTCAGTATATAACGCTAATAGGAAGAACCTAAAATAAGATAAAACAAACACAAATGAAACACACAAAATAATAAGAAAAACATGCAAAACAACTCCCCCACACTTAGCCGTTTGTTTGTCCTCAAGAAAACAATCTCGCCAACCTTTCGAAAAGATAAATTTTTTCATTCATTTATCATGTCCCAAAGCATACCAATCTCATTTTTCCCCCAGATCCTTATAGTTGATATTCCTTTTGAAAATAAGTTCCCTACAATATTCAATCTTACAAAACAAAACAAAACATGTCCAATGCTTTTCCATACATTATTGACTCGTCACAAGCAAACTTTTATAATTCTACCCATGCATCATACGTGTAATCCCGGTCCCCGTTACAAATATATTCAACAAGATGGAGAGACTATAAGCCGACTCTAACATAAATAATAAGAACAATGGCAAAGGATCAAGTTTCCCCCTCTTTATTCATTTTTCTCTTTTCTTTTGGGATGAGTCAATTTTTCCAAATGATAGTTGTTAGGACAATTATTACCTAGGTTTAACCTCGGGGTTCGTCCCAGAGTCTCCTAGGTCTTTTCCGTTCTCATTGACCAAATCCATCTCGAAGAAGACTTAGTGGTCAAGCAGAGTCTAATCCTTTCAAATCTCACAAGCTTATTTTATTCAATCACTTTGTTTTTGTGAGCTTCTTTTTCTAAATGAGATTTCTGGATGATTTTTATTTAGGTGTAACCTCGAGGGGTTTCCTCGAGTCCCCTAGACCAATTTCTTGGGCTTTTTATCCCATTCCACGAAGTGGATCGGAATAAGAGGAACCTAGTCGGTAGTTTCTTGTGAACTCACATTTAAATTCCTTTTCTTTATTTTTTTTAGAGTGAGGCCAAACAAATCAACACAAAATGTGAATATAATTAATATACGATTAAAACAATACATTATGGTGTGTAATAACGAGAATAGACTATGAACATGAACTTTTACACATGAAACTGTTCGCCTATATTTTTAAAGCTCGACCGCAAGTGTACGGCTTCGCTCGTAGTATGTGGTAAGCAAGGTCGTATCCCAAGAGACCAAACAACCAATTAATCAAGTACTAGATTATGATAGTGCCAATTTTATTTAGACGACCGAATATACGATTGATTAACTAAACTAAGAAAATAATTCAAAAGATAAGAAATCAATAATAAGAAAACAACTAGAAAAACACTTTAAGAAGAATATATGGGAATGGTAGATTCTAAGACTATGGGTTCTATTAACAGTTGGGTTCCTTCATATATATCACAATTAACTATTTTCTTTATCTACCCTATAAGATGATCACAAAATTAGCCTATCGTCCCTCTCGAGATCGATAAAACTGTAGATTAAATCACATATATTAGCGTCTCCACTCAACACATGCAATTCAACTCCAAATCATTAAAAGATCTAAAATCCTCACAATTACCTACTAATCTCTCGATTCAAGCAAGTAAATTATGTCAAGTATTAAAGACCTAATATTGAACTCATCTCTCGAATTATGAACAATATTGTCAAACATGTACAAGAATTGATTAAGTTCTAAACATGGAATAATAACAAAATACTTGAATATGGTTCAAAAGAAAAACAATCAATTATAAATAAATCATCCAAAATCCCAACATATTAATCTACTACCAAGTCTTAGAATCAATAAATCTAGCCACTCATGTTCGAATTCAAACACATAGACATATTAGAAATCGACATGATCAATAAAAGTTCAAGAGGAAAGAAGAAATAAAAACTAGGAATCTCGTCGATCTTTCAATCTCCTTGATCCCTTCGTAGTTGATCCTCCTTTTGCTCCTCAATTGCTTCTCTTGTGTGTTCTTAGGCTCCTCTCCTTGTGTATTCACCTTCATCCCTTCAAAATAAGGTCAATATGCCTTTCTATATGTCCAAAACCCTTCTCCTTATCCAAAAAGGCAAACTTTAAAAATCTGTTTGCGCGCGCGACACGGCCACTTTGCCCGTGTCATCGTCCGTGTCGCAGCCCGTGTCAGCTCTAAGGCTTCGAAATCCCCCAGTTAGGTGACACGGCTACCTGACATGGGCATGATTCCCGTTTCACAAATCTGCACTCTACTTTTTGCATGTTTCACTCGTTTCTTCCATTTTTTTCATTCGTGTATCAATCTTTCATCATCTCGGAGTTCTTAGGTACCCACCATGCGCCTCCAATAGCCAAAATCTCTACAAATATGTGGAAAATATCTACAAAACAAGCACTTGTAATACCTTTCCAACAAGATATAAAATTAAAGCACAACAATGCAATTTATACACCAATAATGCAATGAATTAGCTCTAGATACTATATGAATATGGTGTAAAATCACACATGAACAAACCCCCAAACTTCAACCATTGATAGTCCCGAT
>CACSLK010003174.1:11389074-11405323 GCA_902706635.1 Striga hermonthica
TGGAGCCCGGGCGCGGTCATTAGCATGAACTGGCTATGGCATGACTGCTGCCGGGCTTGACTGGCACGACTGGGCACGATTGGGCACGACTAGCGTGCAACTGGACCTGACCTGGGCGCTGGCGGTTCGACTGGCGCATCACCCGCACATGGAACGACCATCGGCCGCTGCTGGCACAACTGACGGTCGACTAAACTCATGGCATGGCAACTGGGTTCATGACGTGCGATGGACGCTGCCGGGCGCCACTGGCACCACGGACAGGCGACTGGCCAACACTAAGTACGTGAACTGGCGTGACTGGTGCCCATCGGGCACTGCCGGACGACCCTGACGGCACATGGCGCTCGGGCATGCTGTTGGGCACTGGCCCAGGCCGACTGGCGTGCGGTTGGGTGCACTGGTGTCCGCTGGGACTTATCGGCGTGCACTGGCCACTGGCCAACCGTCGACTATTGCAGGCAGAGGTTATTCGCGATGCCCGACTGGCGTACGCAAGTTACCCGCCCGACCTCACTTGTCTGCCGAGTGCGCTGTGCCCGCTGCGTGCGGGCAGGGCAACTACGACCGACCCTTGCCAGTCGTCCGGCGACTTCATCCGGCAATTAATACTTGGATCAACATAACATAACATGACATGAACGAACATATATAAATTGCTCGGAAGATTATGAATATAACTTAGAATAACTCGATAGGCTTGAACCGGCCGTGGCGTGCTCTATGTGCGCAGCCCACGACTTCAACCGATCCTTTCGGCCATTTAATAACTTCTCTCGACAATTGATACATGAATGAGCATAACATAACTTATAATGACTAGTGGAACATGAATCGCACGGGAGTTGACGATTAAAATGGACATGGTTCGGCATGACCTAATGGCACGTCCGAGAGTTAACTCGACTTATACATGGAGTGAGTAACATGACTTGAACTTAACATGATCATATTAACAGTAAAAGAGGGTTAAGATGAGGTTACCTCCTCAATAGTTCGAAGAAAATAAACGAAACTTGCAGACGTGCGTGCGTGCGAACGTTCTTCTTTCCTTGGCTGTCTTGACTCAAATCTCGGTTTATTAGGCCAAGTTCTCGGATAACACTCTCTTAACTCAAATATTGGTTCGGTATTTACATAGTAAATATTTCATGGTAATTACCACTTATATAGGTAAAAGAAGATAGAATAAAATCTTGGTTTAGTCTTGGAAAGCCACTTGCCGTAAGCTAAGGCCTTGGTGGCATTATATTAGCTTAGTCATCATACTTAAGAGCTACTTAGATGCCATGTGTCCTAGTGATGATGATGAGTCAAGAATGTAACTTGCTCCACATGACTTTTGGTAATCATGGCTTAGGCTTAAGCTCTCGGCAATTGGGCATGGCTTAAGCAAAGCTAAACACGATTGGTGCTAGGCTAATGACGAGCATACTTAGACTATAAGAAGAGACCTTCGGTACTTACCTCAAACTTAGCCTAACTAATGATGTGTGCATGGATTTAAATACTTAGAAAATATTCTAAGTATAAACATGAACTTGAACTTTAATCGAACTTAAATAATTTCGGTCGAAACTTGACTTCAAAAATTAATTCGAATATTTATAACTTTAAATAATTAGTCCTGAATGATAATGATTAATATAAAATAAATATTTTGGAACTGAACATATAATTTACATTAATAACATAGTGGGCTATTACATAGTGGGGTGGCCACCATGCGTCACATGGAGACGTTCAAAGGTGTTTTTTCGAAAAGCTGGGATCCTCAAATAAAGAAGGCGGTCAAGGCGCAGATGAAGCTGATGAGGAAGCGTTATTGCTACGTTATAGCATGTGCTCCGAACAACAACCTGAAGGAGGTCAACGTGGTCGCAGCTGAGACATTTCACCTCTTGTACTTGAAGAAGAAGCATGAACGTGATGTTTCTCATTGAGTGAATGGTGTGTACGAGACTTGCTGGGGGGTATAGGGACATGTTATTATCATTTACGACTAAGTACGTTGTGTCTTCTTTGTCTTAGGACGTCGTAGTTGTTTCGTGTGTCTTGGCCATGTGGTGTCTCGTGTTTTCACATGTTGTGTTTTGGGTTTTAGACGTATTTTTCAACGATGGTGTTTGTGGGTTTTTGTGGCATGGACATTGAAATGGATTTGCGGTAGTAAATATATTATGCTGACTGGTATTCTATGTCTCAGTGTTTGATGTGTGTGTTCGATGATGTCTTTAGTTCCATATATAGCTCCATATACGTATGTTACTATTACTTTTTTTTTTTGTTTTCGGTTTCTTAATGTGCATGCTATCCTCAACTGTAGTGTTGTGATATACATAATATGTGCAACCTTTATGGAATCATATATAGTTGTGAATCATATGGATTAATAATGTGCGCTGACATCTATATTATCGTGCAATGTCGCATTCAATATTGTGCAGTCATTTCAAGTATTGATACGGACTTTTTTTTTCTTTTTTTTTTTAAAATTCGTTTCAGTCTCTTAATGTGCATGTTATAAGCGACAATACTATTGCGTTGTAGTATACATAACAATGCGCAACCTTTATGTAATCATATATACTTGTGATGGGCAGTCATATAATCATATGGATTATGAACGTGCAAGATTGTTTAAATTAATGTGCTATCACGCATTCAATAACGTGCATTCGTTTCAAGACATGTATCTACGCATAATAGTAAAACATCCCGATAATAATAATAATAATATTAATATTAATAACAATAATAATAATAATAATAATAATATAATAAGACCATTATATATTTGGATACACAATTAACATCTTTGTAGCGACATGATAATATCACGAAAAAGAAAAAAAAACATCCAGGAAAAATAAATAAGTAATAAGACATCGGAATAATGGGTTAAGTGCGTCATTGATCTCCCAGCACCTTCGTCGACCCTCGTTGTCTGCCTGTGATTAAACACATCTATTAGTGAAATATGTGGGACGTGCTTGTACCTAAATAGTGTAATCACTTATAACCAAGTACATGACGAATTGAATGATGTATTAACTAAAAAATGACACAATGACGCATTAACAGAGTTTTGGTAGTACGTGAATGTATTACAAAACATACCACTACTGTTTCTTGGGACATGTCCGGGCTGTGACCTGCCTTCTAACCACACGTCTTGCATATATGTCTTTCTTTTTATGGATTTTTCGATTGCTTGCTCCTTCATGCTTTTCATCCTTTTCCTACTGCCCTTGTTATTTGAGTTGGCCGGAGGGTGTATGTTCAACTCATGAGGGGAAGCCGTGCCGACGAACATTTCAAATCGATGGTCTTTCATCCCGGTTGGACCACCTTCATGTTCAGTCATCAACTTGTGCTTGTGGTTTCCGATAAGTCTTGAAAACTCGACAATGCGGTCCATGGATGACTCGACCAACCCCATGCATAGATGTACATCAGACCACAACTTATTCACCATAATTTTTCTATCATCAGTCTGAGCACACTGTTCAGTTATACCATCAACAACGCAGAACATTGGGTTCAAAATGGCCATTTTAGTCCATCTCGATAGAATATGTGCACTTGGTATAACTTCAGTGTTCAAGTCCTTCAATACAACAAAGATGTGTCTGCATAGCCACCAATACATTTCAAAATGCTTGCATGAACAGGTGGCTGATTTCAGACTAACATTGTACAACACCGTGAATGTACTGCCATTAGAATCCATGATTTCGAATTTCATATGTCCATCGTCATCTGAGAAGTTCATAACACGACAACGGAAACATGTTGCACATATTTCACTTTGAACAAGATAAAATATGGAAGTTGTATATACATTCAGAGCATGCTTTTCAATAGCCAATGGAGTTTTCAAGTCAACTAAGTGTGTTTCACTGTCCGCTTGCAACTTTATTAATGTGTTTCGTTGCGCATCCATTGCACTATCAAAGTGTAGTAAGAATTCGACTAGACTAGTATGATTGTTCATAAAATAGCCGAACCAGTTGTTCTCACTCTCTGACTTAGATGTGATTCTCATCAACCCGCTCATTTTAACACTTCTAAAGAATGTCGGAATCCAATGTTCCCGCTTTGCATACAAATCAACAAACCAGCTGTGGGTTTCCAAATCATATTCACGAATGAGTTCAGTCCACTTCGCCTCGAATTCTGGTGGTTCTATTGTTCGGTTCCAAATAAGTTCATTAAGTTTAGATTTGAAAGCACCGTCATTATGCAAACAATGCCCTACCTTATCACACAATTTCGCCATTATGTGCCACGTGCAAAAATGATGCCTTGTCGTATTAAATACCTTAGAAAAGGCGATTCCAATGGAGGCATCTTGGTCTGTGACAATATATTCCGGCTCTTGAATCATGGCGGCTTTGAAATTTTCAAACACCCAAACATAAGAACTCACGTCCTCCTTCGATATCAAAGTTTCCGCAAAAGTAACACATTTGTTATGGTTATCGATTCCGGTGAAAGGAGCAAACACCATGTTGTATCTGTACAGATAACTATCAGGTGTTAACATAAGGTTCATCCTTGTATGATATTATGTTCATTCTGTATTTACGTAATGTGAAATCATGTAGGATAATTTTTGCATCTAGAATATGTAAGTTACCTGTTGGTGTTATACATGGCATCAAATGTCACGACATCCCCGAATTGTCCATAATTCCACCTCGAGATTGGATCTGCCAGAAAAGTCGGTGCAAGCGTTCATTATCGTCTACTTCGTAATGAAAGTAAAAGGCGGTGCTATGCTCTTGTCTCTTATAGAACTTGTCGATAACCAAATGGGCGTCTGCTCCTGAAATGTAAGCAAGGAGATCCCGTTTAAAGTTCTTGAAATCTTACGCTGGTGGCACCAATACCAGAATATCCTCCCACAATTTCTTTGTACAACTTGTATGATTTGACAGGCCCAATGTTTGCCTTTACACAATTCAAAACAAAACTTTGATGTCCTGCATTCATGGTTCTGTTCATTTTGAGATGTTGTCTGCATTCTTCAGAAGTCATCGAGTGGTTATGTCTATCCTCGAAAGAGCTGACCATATACCTGCTGAGCCCATCTACACGCAACACTAACCTTGCAACACAACCCACACGGTTGGATACTCGTCTCCTTCTTACGTGTCCATCGGTTGGGTTTGGATGGACAACATGTGTATTGCATTTATAACCCTCTTGTGAGCATACCAGATACTTCCAAAGTATAGTCTTATTATCTCGTGCCTTGATCAATGTGCTCTGTCATACATCAAAACCAACAACATACGCATATGCCTTGTAGAAGATTATTTCATCATTCAGTGTTTGGAACTTTTGCCCTTTATAAGGTTTAAGGGGATCATCACACTATGGTATCCAATATCTAGTGCCGTCAAGAGTGATTGATATCTGCTGACGACCCGTATATGATGACAATGTTCAGCAAACTGTACATTGTAAATTGCACAATTGTAGATAAAATAATGCACACAGACATTATGACACATGAATATTATAGAATTAATATAAAAAGAAGGAATATATCATATGAAAAACATAAACACTAGATGTCAAACACATAAGTTATATGTCAAACACACAAACACATATAGGTGCCTAACATATAAAGACATATAGAGGTCAAACACAACAACGGTATACAATAGTTATATTGGTCGTGCACTATATTGTACCAATTGCACAACACTTTTCAGAAAACTTGCACAAATCACCGAATATATTGCACATTTCACGTACTATGACTCATTGAACATATGTGCAGTGTAAAAGACAAAGATTGGCCCCTACCCGTCTGAGCAACATTCGATTCCATCGTCTGGTGTGGTTCGATCGTATGAAAGCAGTACAACGTATGTTCTCTAAGGGGCCTGAAATCTTCAATTTAGAAAAAAAAAGGAAACGGGACAAATCGTGTCATATATTCACACATCGAAAGGTCTTAAACCCATCGTATAGATTAAATTAAAGCAATAAATTCGTATAACGTACATACGTCGATTACCATTTTTGCCCTAACTGAGGTTGTTCACGATGCGAATGCGGATTCACGAGTTTTTGAATTTCGATCTTGAGATTCGAGTTTTGGGATTTCGATTTCGAGCTTTCGAGTTTTAGGATTTTGTCGTCGAGCTTGGAGATTGTGATTTCGATTTTGAGCTTCGAGTTTCGGGATCTCGTCGTCGAGCTTTGAGGTTGGGATTTAACATCGAGCTGTAGCTGAGAGAATGGTGTGTAATTTTGGATTTAAGATCGAGCTTGGGGATGTTGTGATATTGTAATTACCGATTTTCCCTTTTAATTACGCGCAGATGGGCTGCTTCTTTCCGCCAGATTATATCAATCTTGTGGTCAAGATTTATTCTTATTTCTCTCCCTAAGCACCATTTTCACCGGAGCACGAACAGGGCTAAGTCAAACAGAGCTTTATTTTATTTTTGTTGAGCCGAGCTATTAGTAATGGCTAAGTCGAACTCGAGAAGAGAACCGGAAGCTGAGCCCGAGCTACCCGACCCCTCTCTCTTTAAGAGAGCTCCTCTCCTCTCTTTTTCTCCAAAACCTTGCAGTCACTCCCTCGTGCTCTCTCTCTCACCGTAGCAGAAAAAGAAAAGAAGAGAAATCTCCTTTCTCTCGACCACAAACAAAGATCAGAAAAGAAAAATTGATCGTCGCTCTCCTAACTCTCTCCCTCGCGATGGTGGACAGAAAAGAGGAAGAGAAAATCTTTCTCGCTCATCTCCATCTCTCGCCACTCTCAAGCCCGATCACGCCCAGCCATCGCTGCTCCACCACGTACAGTCATGGCGAGCCTTCTCTCTCATCGCGAGGTCCCGACGTTGAGCGATCAGGCCCCAAAAATTGAACACGTACGTGCACCAACGGCCCCCGTTCAGCCTTTTTTCCTCCGTTTTTGTGTGATAATCCCGTGAACGGTATTAAGGCTCGATACCCCTTTCGTTTATTATGTTTTATTAGTGTTATGATGTGAACCTTGGTAGGATTTGCATGACAAGGGTTTGTAGTAATTACTTTAATATTGTGATCTTTATGATTCTTGTGAAATCGTATGAGTTTATATGATATTGGCGTGAATTGGATAATCGAGCATGTTGGAAATGTTTCGTTCCTCTTGTTATGTGCGTCAAATTGTAGTTATATGATGTTTTGAGGCGGTTTTGAGTTGCTTTGGATTTGGGATTATAGAGTTGAAGTTCATGAATTAATGTGTTGTTACTGCTCTGTTGTGCCTCTGTTTTGGCCCTCAGGAGCTTGTTATCCGAAGTCAAGTTCTTCGTATGAAATGTAGTTCGTTCTTATAGCTTTCTTTGGGCTTTGCAATTTTATAAATCCGATTTGAAACGAATAAGTCATGATTTTTACAAAAAATATCGTACTAGCAGTTTTTTGTGAAACCCGGCAGTATGTTATATTAAATGTATGTCCTCTTTATCGTGTCTTAATGTGCTAAAATGAGATTGTGATCTTCATGAAAGTTATAGGTCTGGTACTTAGCTTTTTAATGAGGAAGGTTCATGCTGCTATAATGTCTGTGGCTCGAGTTATGTTAAATTGATGTAGGATATGCATGAGATGAGTTTTGAACTTTTGGCAGAAAACTTATTCTAAATGTTAACTACTTTTACACCTTCTTAATGACCATATTTGCTTCTGTATTCTAAATGAAAGTTGTAGGGTTGTCTCTTTTCTCACCAAAGATGCATAAATCATGTTATTTGGAGGTCTGTAGCATGATTTAGATAATAATTACTGAGGTGTTGTTTGTAACTTGAGTTAGTTTCTAGCAGTTTTTACTTTTTATGAACCGAATGTTTATGTTAAAACTCTATGATAACATCATTATTTGCCAATAGGGTCTGCAGCAAAGTTGTAGATATTTGAGTTTTCTGTCTTGTGGTTTTTAAATCTCATTAAAAGCATGTCTGTAGCTCCAGTTATCTAGCAATTACTGAAGTCCAGTCTGTTGCATGTTCTCAATTTTTGATTGCTTATCTGTTATGAATGTTTGCTAAATTATCTCCTAGTAAATGATCTTATTTGATTTCGATGTCCTCATAGAAATTGTAGATGCCTTATGTTTAATTTGAAACTTGAATAATGTTCATATGAATTATGTGCAGAAAGTTATGTTGATTCTAAAAACGCTGCACGGGTTAAGTTTTGAAAACTCTTGTTGAATGTTCGGAAATAGTGTTTACCTTTTAAATGCATGCTTATATGACTTATATGAGCTGACTTGAACTAAGTGATGATAGTATGAATCTTAGATGCCTTAAGTTAGTTAATCCTTGTGTTGGATAGTTATTGATAGGATATCATAATTATTGTAGGTGTTTGACGAGTCGAGCTCTCTACCTACATGTGTTTATCGTGCAATCTTTTGCTTCAATATTTGAAATTTCCTATGTCGTTAATGTTATTAATGATTGCTTGTGGTATGATCAATGTATGCATGTGAACCATGTAGCCTTCGATGTGAGCTTTATCGACCGTCGAATAGTTATCCCCGTAGCTATAGAACGTACCCGTTGGGTAGTCTCATTTTTTAGAGCCGTAAGACCAGGGCTTAGGTCCCTCGGCTGGTGATCCTCGATTGTAAGACCAAGGCATAGGTCTTGGCCGGCGGGGTGGTTTTACTTCTACTGGCTAGGCACTCGATGTGAGGCCAAGGGCCATTCGATATATAGCCGACAGTAGTCTATGCATAGGTGTGCACATGAGTCTTGATTATTGATATTATTGATGGGATATGGGATAGATAATTGTTTTATATACATGCTGTGACCATATCTGACTTATTTTATGATTACTGTTATATTATGATTAATGTTTACTTCATAGTAGTGAGCACCACGGATTCCATATGTGCTCACCCCCACATGTTTCTTCACGGATGCAAGTTAAGTAAGTGCGGGCACGACAGAGGAAAGCGAGTGGTGGTCGGTCTATGAGACCAGTTTATTAATTTGATGTGCTTTCACTATATGAACTGATTTTATGATTCTATGAACTTATGCATTTCTGAGTATTGGAATAATGTTAAGGAGATACTCCTTAGATACTATGATGATTTGATGGAACCCGTGTTTGGGTGTTTGATTATTGATATTATGAGGAAGCCCATTTTGGGAGTTGATGT
This sequence comes from Striga hermonthica, assembly GCA_902706635.1. Taxonomy (NCBI): domain Eukaryota; kingdom Viridiplantae; phylum Streptophyta; class Magnoliopsida; order Lamiales; family Orobanchaceae; genus Striga; species Striga hermonthica. Next base: position 11,398,265 of record CACSLK010003174.1, read on the forward strand.
TTTGTTAATACTATGATGTCTGCTGATGATTGGTTTTAAAAATGAGTAGCGCCACAAATGTTTTTGAAATGTGTTCCAAAAAAATTAAATTGATTTTTCTAAAAAGCCATGGATTTTCGTCAAATCAAAGTGGGGCGTTACAGCTTCAAAACTTTGGTGGAGGTAATGAGTACGATGAGCTGAATTGCTTCTCGGAGCGGCTTGCGAGCATTGGAAAAGAACACTCGGTAGGTCGAATACCACGGTGTTGATATCGCAATTCTCGATGATATTATTCTGAAATCACAAAGAGATTCTATTCCTACTATTGTTGATATTACCAATCCAATGTTCAAGCTTCAGGTGACGACGTTAGCTATCTGAAGGACAGAGCGATACTGACTCCCACACTTGATGCGGTTGAGTCCGTTAATGAGTATATGGGCTCATTGAATTACTCGAAGGGAAGGACTTATTTGAGTTCGCACCGCATGCAAGTAAGATAATGGATACGAGTCTCTTCAAGATCTTCATACGCTTGAGTTTCTGAATGGGATTAAGTGTTGGAGACTAATGAATCATAAATTGCACTTGAATGTTGGAACTCTAGTGATGCTTCTGAGTAATACTGATCATTCAAAGACGTTTTGCAACGAACACGTTTGGTTATTACTAAGCTCAACAGCCATGTTCTTGAATGCAAAATTTTTACGGGTGCTATAGTTGGTGATAAGGTTTTTATGTCAAGTTCACCGCCATTCCTTCTGATTTGCGGGTACTATTCAAGTTTCAATACAGACAGTTTCCTATCATGGTTTTCTTTGATGCGATGATCAATAAGAGTCAACCAGTCTCTGTCACACGTTAACTTAGTACTGAAGAACACTGTTTTCAGTCATGACAATTGTATACGCGGATCTTTCTAGAGTCACGAATCGAAATAGTTTGAAGATAATCATATGTGGTGATGGAGATTCTGACGATAAGAGAACCATGGATGTTGTATATAAAGAAGGTTTAATAATATATAGAGGTGTTTTCTTGCATCATAATTTCTTTTGAATTAAATTGTGATTTTATGTTTTTGTTATTTTTTTATTGAAAAATGCTACATTGCCAACCTAGTGTACAATTAGGTTGACAACACAAGTGTAAACATCCACTTGTGTATTTTTTTATTTTTAATTTTATGAGTGTTTACACTTGTGTTGTCAACCTAGTTGTACACTAGGTTGGTTATGTAGCATTACTCTTTTTTATTATATTCCCTTCTTAGAATTCGATTATGTCCAAATGCACATGTTGATTAATAGGTTTTATTTAAAACATAAATATTTGAATTTTTATTATATCGTAAACGTGTACGTAATTAACATTTGGAATCAAAGATTGTTTTTTTATTGCACTTCTAACATGAAAGTACTATTGTGCACTTAATTGCATGTGTCTCTTGGTGCTGAAAATCAAATTAGATAACTTAAAGAACAAACAAAAAAGTTACCCATGAAATATTCATAATGAAAACAAAAATGTAGGGACTTGACCAATGAGCTTCAGGTCCTTCACATGCTATATGAAAATACTGATTAATTTCCTGTAGTTCAAAATTTAAAGCCAACATCAAAGGGATCTGCTCAATCACCGACTTGAGACATACACAAATAAAAAAAAAAGTTGCAAGTCCCACACTTTGCACCGAAAAAAAAAATGCAATTTTGACCATTTAATTTCCAATATATAGCTTGAAAAAAATGTCTTTTTGTAAGCTGATAATGGTATATATATTATGTGCTCGATTCTTAGGATATATAGTATTGTCTTGTTTTCGTGCTTACAGGTATGCTTCTCCTGAAAATTTGGTATATATTGCTTGTGGTCAAAGTGTTATGTAGACTTATATATATTATATATAAAAGCCTTATTATTGTGTTAACTTAGTTGGAACTTATGTATTAATGTATAAAGAGACAATCCTATTTATTTTAATATTATTTAGGAAAAATTGCATTATTCGTCCACTAATTATACCCTCATTGCACTTTCGTTCTTTAATTGTTTCCGGTTTACAATTGGTACACTAACTTTTTTTTTTTTTTGGTAATTTTAGTCCAAAATTACATTCCGGTGCTCATTTTCGCCGGAATAGCTGATGTGGCGCCCAGTCAGATCGAAATTTACATTCTCGGCGTGATGTGGCACGAGGTGGCACCTAGTCATATCGGAAAAATTACACTATTCGTCCACTAACTTTACATTCGTTGCACTTTCGTCCTTTAATTGTTTCTGGTTTACAAAATCAGAAAAAAATTAAAAAAATCAAACGAAAAATAAAAAGCTTTAAAAAGAAAAAGAAAAAATCAAAAGAAAAAGAAAAAAATATAATTTTTTAATTTAATAAAAAAATGAAATATTTAATGATTAAATAAAAATGAAATATTTAATAAAAACGAAATAAATTTATGATGAGTGATAAATATTTTTTATTTAATGATTAAGTATTTCATACAATGAAATATTTAACAAAAAATGAAAAATATTTTTTATTAAATACTTAATTTTTCATTAAATATTTAACCATTAATAAAAATATTTATTAAATATTTATTACTCATGAAAATATTTATTTCATTTTATATTTCTTTTTTTATTAAATATTTTTTATTTTTTTTATTTAAATAAATTATTTCATTAAAAAAATGATAAATATTTCTTTTTTTATTAAATATTTAAATATTAAATAAAAATATTTACTTCTCATTAAACATTTATTTTGTTTTTCATTTTGTTTTTTTATTAATTATTTCGTTTTTAATTAAATAAAAAATATATTTTAATTTAAAAAAAATATATTTTTTTATTTTGTTTAAAATCATTAAACAAAATGATTTTTTTATTAATTAATATTCTTTTTTTTTTGTTAATTTTTTTTATCCACATGTTTTTTCTTTTTCTTTCTAAAGCTTTTTCCTTTTCTTTTAATTTTCTTAATATTTTTTTTCTTCTGATTTTGTAAATCGGAAACAATAAAAGACGAAAGTGCAACGAATGTAAAGTTAGTGGACGAATAGTGCAATTTTTTCAATCTGACTAGGCGCCACCTCGTGCCACATCACGCCGAGAATGGAATTCCGATCTGACTGGGTGCCACATCAGCTATTCCGGCGAAAATTAGCACCGGAATGTCATTTTGGACTAAAATTAACAAAAAAAAAAAAAGTTAGTGTACCAATTGCAAAATGGAAACAATTAAAGGACGAAAGTGCAACGAGGGTATAGTTAGTGGACGAATAGTGCAATTTTTCCTATTATTTAAAAATGCCTTAGATTCATGTTCAAAATTTCAGATTTACTAAATTTGGTATTTTTTTTTCTTTTTTTAAATTTATAAGAAAATCACATTTAAAATTTTTTTTTTTGAAATTTTATGAAAAAAATTTAAATCTAAACATTTGAAGGAAACAATCAACAGAATTATTTGTAAACGATTAAACGCCATGATCTCTCATGTTAGAATTTTAGGTACGTAAATATCCAAATTTCACGTGAAGTCGAAAATTAAAATACGCAAGCGAAAAATAAATAACACGAAAGGTTCAAAATTTAGCCTACAAGTAAAATACTTGTAGACTAAGGCCTCATGCCAAAATTCCACTAGAACAAATTAATCACAACGTTTTTCAAGCAATTCCAACACGTCTAGTGAACTACGAAAAATACAAAACGCGAGTGTAGGCACTTAAATTTTTCGCCAATAAAATGGCGACAAGTGTCAAATTCCATGTCAAAATCAATTTAATAATTTTCTATTTATTTGGGAAATTAATCATATTTTAATTCCTAAATTAAAATAGTTAATTAATTGATTATTTAATATACATTGTTGGCCAATTAAAGAATGTCGCATGTATATTTTAAAGGTCAATTAAAGAATGTCACATGTCATTTTCTTGGAGAGTAAAATAAATATTTATTTCTTTTATTAATTATTAAAGAGATAAATAAATAGAAATTCATGGACCAATCAGATTGAAGTCTTCTTTTCCAAGACTCTCTCTCCTAATTATCTCTTTAAATAATTATTAAGAGATAAATATTGGAAATTATAGACCAATCAAATTGAAGTCTTCTTTTCCAAGACTCTCTCTCCCAACACCTATAAATAGGGACCCTCCCTAAGGTGGAAAAAACACAATTCATATTCAATTCCACAAGTCATATTCAAGTTCAAGAGCTCTAGAGAATTCTCTCCACAAGATTCAAGTGTTCTTGAAGATTCAAAGGCGTTCTTGAAGATCCGAAGGAAGATTCAAGCACGTTCAAGTCCAAAACCGACATTCAATCCGGAAACAAGCTGCCAAGCCTCCGAATTGCGTTATTAAATTCAAAGTGTTTTGAAGATTCAAAGGCGTTCTTGAAGACCCGAAGAAAAATTCAAGCGCATTCAAACCCAAAACCGACGTTTAATCCGGAAACAAGTTGTCAAGCCTCCGAATTACGTTATTAAAGTCAAGACCGACGTAAAGAAGATCAAAATCAACTTTGCGGCGAAGACCAAGGACTCATGTTCTTCACGTTCTTGGGAAATCACAACGTTCGATTCGAGATCAAGCTATCAAGCCCTCGAAGAAACGTTATTTAAATCCAAATTCAAGACCGGCGGAGATCAAACTGAAGATTCGTCTCCAAAAGTCTCATATCCATTTGAAGATTGTTCTTGAAGAATTTAATCAGAGGAATAATAGAGATTTGTAATCCACTATATTTCTTTTGATCCGTTGAAATCCATTTGTACGAATTTCTCGTGTTTATTAATTCAATAATACGAAATTTTGCGTTACAAATTTCTGGCACGCCCAGTGGGACAATCTCTACCTCTCATCTCTTTTCTTCAAGATATATAAGTGCAACGATGACTCCTCCCAAGTCAACTTCTTCAAGTTTTGCAAGTGAAAGTGTTGGTGTCGTAACAAGAAGCATGGCAAAGAACAAGAGTGTATCTCTGGAAGGAAATTCTCACCAAGTTGAGGAAAATCGGCCGTCTTTGATGAACCATGAGGAAGATTTGAGAGACGATGCTTCATCAACACCTTTCTCAATGGAGGCACATGTTATGATGACGAATGCATCAACCATTGAAGAGCAACTTGCAACCATGGCAAAAACAATGGAGTCGCTGATGAAACATGTCCAAGAACAAGACTCCACAATTTTAAAGTTGCTAGAAAGGGTCGACAAAGCTGAGATTAGCCGTGCTGGGGGCAAGCAGGACGAAAGACATGAGGATGAAGAAACTTCTAAAGAAGATGAGGTGAAACAAACTGAAAAAGAGAAGTCATCGTCAGAGATCCATGTTTCTGCAAGCGGACTCATACCAGCTGACCGACTCAAAGAATTCATCATGGGAACCATCAAGGACAAATTTGACGGAGGCTCCAAGTCATCTTTGACTTACTCGAAGCCATACACCCAAAGGATTGATAGCTTGAAGATGCCTACTGGATATCAACCACCGAAATTCCAACAGTTCGATGGTAAAGGTAGCCCGAAACAGCACATAGCTCACTTCATTGAGACTTGCAATGATGCTGGAACATATGGAGATCGTCTAGTGAAGCAGTTTGTTCGATCACTGAAGGGAAATGCGTTCGAGTGGTACACCGACCTGGAGGCGAATTCTATTGATAACTGGGAGCAACTAGAGCAAGAGTTTCTCAATCGCTTCTACAGCACACGAAGGACGGTCAGCATGATTGAGCTCACCCATACAAAGCAGTGGGATAAAGAGCCTGTTATTGACTACATCAACCGATGGAGAAATCTAAGCCTCAATTGCAAGGATCGACTGTCTGAAGCTTCGACTATTGAAATGTGCACTCAAGGGATGCACTGGGGTCTTCGATACATTTTGCAAGGGATTCAACCGAGGTCGTTTGAAGAGTTGGCCACTCGCGCACATGATATGGAGTTAAGCATGAATGCAAGCGGGGTCAAGAATCCACCTATCCATGAGCCTCAAAGATTCAACGACCGAAATGAAGCCAAGAAAGGGGGCAAGTTCTTCTCTAGAGCGCCTAACGAAGAGGTAAAAGAAGCAATGACGGTCAATGCAAGACCCATCAAACTCAAGGGAAACACAAGTGAAAAAGTTGTGGAAAAGAAAGAAGTCCTTCAAGATAGGGGGCAAAGAAAGTTAACTCTGAAGGAGATGCAAGCCAAACAATATCCTTTTCTTGACTCCGATGTTTCAGGAATTTTTGACGACTTGATTCGGGAACAACTTATCGAACTGCCGGAGATGAAACGACCTGAAGAAGCAGGACAAGTTGACAACCCAAAATACTTCAAGTATCATCGTTTGGTGAGTCACTCCATCGAAGATTGTTTCATCTTCAAAGATAGAGTTATGCAGCTGGCACGACAAGGAAAGATATCACTTGAAGAAGACAAAGGGACTGCGAACTTTGCTTCAATTGTAAACTGCGATGAAGGATATGAAAGTTTCGCTTGTAATGTGACGAACGAGCAAGATGATGTCCCAAGTGATGAGGAGTCAACTGATGGAAAAGAACAATGTGACCATGGAGACAACGATGCAGCAGTCACTTTCACGGATGAAGACTTGTTGTTGGACTCAAAACCCCATAATAGACCTTTATTCGTAACGGGTTACGCTCACGAAAGAAAGGTGAATCGCATACTGATAGATGGAGGTTCTGCTGTGAACATTTTGTCTCTATGTACTCTAAAAGAGTTGGAGGTCCCGATGGATGAGCTCTCAAATAGTCGATTGATGATTCAAGACTTTAACCAAGGAGGGCAACGAGCTCTAGGCATAGTTAGATTGAAGTTAGTAATCGGGGAGATGACTTCAAATGCTCTTTTTCATGTGATAGATGCCCAAACCTCTTATAACATGTTGTTGGGATGTTCTTGGTTGCATGAGTATGGAGTGGTGCCTTATACTTGGCATCAATGTTTCAAATACTGACGGAAAGTTCTTGAAACGCAATTATGCGTGATGTACCTGCATGTACCTTTCCTTAAAAAAAAAAAAAAAAAAAAAAAAAAAAAAAAAAAAAA
>CACSLK010003174.1:11411989-11435670 GCA_902706635.1 Striga hermonthica
GACCAATAATCCATTTATCAAGTGAAAAAATGCACCACTACAACTTCATGCCTCCAACAAATATACCGTTTATGCAATAATAATGCAATTATGAATGAAAAAAAATAAAAAATGCATGTATGCAAAAACTCGTGTTACAACAATGATGCATCGTGGAAGTTGCAACACGATTCCTATTCTAGTTCAAACAATGCAAAAATCGAGAGATTTCCTTAAGTTAGAAAACCCCTCATAATCTAATGTCTTGGTCAATATATCGGCTAAATGATTCTCGGTCCCTATGTACTCAATGCAAAATATGTATTTCTCAACTAGATCCCGAATAAAGTGATGTCTTATATCTATGTGTTTTGTGCAAGAATGTTGAACTGGATTTTTTGAAATATCAATCGCACTCTTGCTATCACAATATACGGTTAAGAAATCACTATGTCGACAATAACTCTCAATCATTTGATTTATCCGTAAAAGTCGACAACAAGAAAAATTTGATTTCAAATCAAGCAAAGACACCATATTATTAACAAAAATTCTCTCGAAAAGATTATCATTAACATTACTGAAAACACCACATAGCTTTCTTACCATTAAATGAAACAATCTACCATTTGTTACCTCACCAAAGGATCGCGACAAAAGAGGAGATCTATGAACTACTCTTCTCCGATCAGGAACATCATCATCAGATCCTGTCTCAGCCTCAGAAACGGTATTTTGCTCGTCAGAGATATGTGTCGCTTCAGATGATGTGTTTGGTGCTGTGTCAGGTGTCATGACATCTGGGGCGACATCAGGGACGACACCTGGAGCAGCACTACATAGTGGAAGGTCCATCAAGTCCCGAATGTCATCTTCAGCATTTTTGACCCGATAGCAGTTTTGGGTAGTTCATACACCTGACAAAATACATGAATTAGCTTCATCAAGAACTTCACAAAAGTTACGATCAAATTTAACATGAAGGTTATCATCACATAATTGACTTATGCTAATAAGATTAGCCTTAAGTTCTTCAACCAACAACACATTTTGAAGCTTTGGGAGACCATCAACACTGAGTGTTCCCCGTCCTATGATCTTTCCATGTTCACCTCCTCCATATGTAACACGCCCACCTTCACAAGGTTCTACATTGGATAAGAACTCACGAGTGTCGGTCATGTGACGCGAGCAGCCACTATCGAAGTACCAAGATCCTGCAATGTTAGACTTCAAAGATGTCTGAATTACATTGCATTTCAAATCAAATTTCGGAACCCAAATAGACTTTGATTTATTTTTAGTTCTAGTTCCGTGGTTTATGGACATATTTCGGGACACAGGAGGGACCACTGGTTCAAAAGACCTATCAAATGAATGCAATTTATAACAATAAGGTCTAATGTGCCCGGGTGCATGACAATAATGGCAAACATACCGACGCCTTCGTTGTTTAGTATTCTTAAAAACCTTAGGCATGGATTTTGAAAAGGACTCACATGTTTCCTCTGATGGACGAACAAATATAGTAGGCTTAAAACGAAGTCCTGCTTTCTTATGATTATGTTCAAGAGCAGCTAGGACATCCAATTGGCTCTTACCGGTGTTAAGTCGTTGAAAGGTCTGACGGGAGTATTCAAGTTCCTCTCTTACCTTCACCAACTTTTGGTCATGACCAGAGATGGTCACCTCCAATTGGGTTATGGTTGATTTTAATGCATCATTCTCCTCTTCCAACTTTTTAGCCTCTGACTTCATCCTCTTATTCTCATCATTTAACTTATTGTTCTCCTTCTCGAGTCTATCCGCTTCACATACGGCATCTATAAAGCGTTTATGAAGTTCCACGTACACCTTTTTCATGGTCTTCAAACCTAACAAACTGAAGGCTGCTCGGAGGACCTAAATCCCTGCCAGAAGCATCACAAAACAAGGAGTTAAAGCAAAAAAATTCAGAATTTTCATTTTCATACCTGCCAGGTGTCATGACACTTCGGGCGACATTTCGTCCGACACCTGCTGGATTGATTTTTCTTGGCCTCGATTCGTCCATGATTATCATAAAATCAGTTCAGAGGTAGTCTCAGGTTCATACTCAATCGAGTATTCCTTTGATGCATCAAATTCATCATATTTCATCTTTTCGTTGGATGACTTTGGCCGGTTCGGAACAAGTGTGGGTAACGGCAACCCCGTAAAATCCATACGTACCTAAAAAAAATTAGAATCACACTTATTAAATTAAGGGTATGTTTGGTTCAAAGGAGGGGAGGGGAGGGGAGAGGAGGGAAATTAATAGAAGGGAGGAGAGGGGAGGGAATTTAATGGAAGGGAGGGGAGGGGAGGGGAGGGGAAGGGAGGGAAAATAATTTATCTTGTTTGGATAGATTTTGTAGGAGGGGAGGTGAAGGAAAATGATTAACCTTGTTTGGTTAGAAGATGGAAGGGGGGAAAATAATGTTAGAATGACAAATATATCCTTAATAATGTAAGGAACAAAAAAAAAAAAATAATTCACAATAAGGTCAAAAGAGTAATTTGTTGTTAAAATTTTCCCTCCCCTCCAAATTCCCTCACTTTTAGAGGGGAGCACATTTTCCCTTGGAGGAGGGAATTGAAGGGAAAATTTAAACCCCGCCCCCTTACAAAAAGTTGAACCAAACAAGGGGAAATAAAATTTTTCCTCCCCTCTCTTCCCCTCCCCTCCGTTTCCCCCGAACCAAACATAGGCTAAGTGACCTGCTCTGATAACCACTTGTTAGAATTTTAGGTACGTAAATATCCAGATTTCACGTGAAGTCGAAAATTAAAAGTACGCAGCGGAAAATAAATAACACGACAGGTTCAAAATTTAGCCTACAAGTAAAATACTTGTAGACTAAGGCCTCATGCCAAAATTCCACTAGAACAAATTAATCACAAAGCTTTTCAAACAATTCCAACACGTCTAGTGAACTACGAAAAATACAAAACACGAGTTGGACACAAGATATAAAAGAAAGCAAGCCCGATAAATTTTGTTCGATCCGTTGATCCACACGGTGCTTCCTTGAAAGTTAAATCAAGCTTGGACTAAGATCTCAAAAGCCTTGACAAAATCAATTGTGTGGTGTTAGATTTGTTCTCAATTTCCCACGCCTGCTTCTTTTATTTTTCAAGGAGTAGAAATTGCTTGCCAAGGAAAAAACAATATATATTGCTCCTCTCTTCTAAACGCACGTCTACTGCCCCCCATTACGCCAAGGAAAATTCTCCTATTTGTTCCCAAGATATAAATTCCATCCTTATCCAATTAAGAATCCTATTAAGAAAAGGAAACCATATAATAATAATCTTCTTCCAAAAATAAAATAACTTATAAACATATATATATATATATATATATATATATAAACAAAAATTAATCAGAAAAGCAAAATAAAAAATTAATCAAAAAATATGATTTAACATCTCCTTCCATAGATAAACTCCTCAATGGTGGGAATTGCTACTGCTGCACGAAGAAGGATATGTGAGGGCAGGCTGTTGGTATGTGTCAGTGGCTGTTGTAGCGAGGTGGTCGGAATTGATGCACATGGTCGGAGATGGTGGCTTTGTTGGTTGCCGAAAATGGTTGTTGCTGCTCCCAGACGTGAACTGAGGCCTGAGGCAGGGGCAGACGCAGACATTACGGACAACAGGGGCATAAATCCCCGGCAACGGCGCCAATTTGTTGTAAATATTTTCTGGAGTTAAATCAAAAGATTCGACACCGGGTCGTGTCTCTCGAGGAAGGTCAGTCGGATTATTGTGTACGATTATTCAAACACGAAAAAAAATAAAAGAAATAAAATTCCTAAACATTCTAATTCAAATAATAGGATTGGTTTTCAATTATCAACTACTGCAAATAATTAAATTAAACAGTAAAAGTAGCATGAAGAACAAATAGGATTTAACGAGCTAGGGAGTCGGGGATATCTGTTTTGACTCGAGAATGCAATTGGTGGGCAAGCGATTGTTCGGTTAAGTGATTTGAATAACTTATCGTTCAAGTTTTCATTCTCAATAACTTTTCGTAACAAGAGAACAAGCTTAAACGACAAATTAACAATTCAATTAACGCCTAGGCAATACAGTTATGAACAAGCATAGTTCATACGAGTCTATTTCGACCGACTCATCCCCTTTCGGTTCAAAAAGTCGATTAAAGAAGACTAGAAGGTGATTAATCAACTAGTCATTTATAATTTCATAAAAATCATGCATGAATTAAACGAACTCAATTAAAATAATTGGACGTTGAAGTGTCACCCTTCAACAATTCGCAAAACTCGAGCCTGATAATCGAAAAATCGTATAAAAAGAGCAACTCGTACAAATTGAACAATCTCAAGCCCGAAAAGCACAATCGAAATCAAAACATCATCCCCTATTCCCTAGCATATGAATTTAGCTACGCATAATCGAATCAACAATCATAATCATCACAATCGAAAAATCCATACTCATCAATTAAATAGAAAGAAAATCTTACGATTGATGAAAGTCGAGAGTAGAATCCGATAGACAAGCTTGAATCCAAAATAAATAGCAAAATCTGAAATCGAAACGTGTTCTCCGTCCGAAATTAGATGATAGGAAAGTGAAAATACCCAATTCTTATTTAAGCTAAGGAACCAAAATAAAACCTAGGATGTTGGGAATCAATTCACGAGTTCACAAACTCAGATTTTAAAAATCTACCAACGCGCACTTCGCGGCTTGGGATTAGCCCGCGGGCCGCGGCGAAGATCGACTCCGCGGCCGCGAATCGTCCCGAGGCCGCGGGTTTTAAGCTCTGAAGTTCCGGGGCTTCCTGGGAGGTTTGGCCGCGGAAGGAGAAAAGTCTGGGCGCCGGAAAAATTTACAGCAGCGGAGTCGCGCTGTGAGGGAGCTTCGCGGCGTGAAAGGAGTTGGTCCTGCGGCGTGGAGCGCTTGCACAGCGTGACGGGTGAGATTTGGGAGAGTTCTGGTCGAGAGCTTCACGGCGCGGTGGGAGTACACAGCGTGACGGGTCTCTTCTTCACGGCGTGGTGGGAGCGATTTTGGGCAGCCGCTTCACAGCGAGGCGATGATTGAGCGGCGCGGGAGGAAGTGGTGTAGCGGCCTGGTTGGCTCTTGGAGATCGAACACAAAGTTACAGGGGCTGCCGGACGCGGGTTCCTGTTCAAGGTCTCCTTCACGGTGAGCCATGTTCGACGGGGAAAGCTCGCGGTGGCGCGCGACTGCCAACGGGAGGACGATGATGGGTGCTTCTGGTCGCGTTTGTCGTCCGCTGGTCGCGAAGGGGAGGCTCCGCAGGACTGCTGTTTACGCGGAGATGGCGAAAGGAAGGATCACCGGGGTGCAGGGATTTCAAAGGTGATGATGAACGCGATGAAGGTTGTCCTCGGGGCGACGTGCAGCAGCAACGGACTGCTTGCTGTGATGCGGGGTGGCCGGGAGTAGAGATGATGAGATGGTGATGATGAATGTCTGCGGTAGTTCCTCATTAAATGTGCAACAGATTTGTTTCTCATCTCTCTCGCTCTGAATTGGCTATTCCGGTAAACTATCTTTCGCTTCTTCAGACATAACGAGCTTCAGGCAAGCTCGAGCAATCCGTTTTCCGTGTGTCCTGCGGAGGTATGGGAGTTCGGGCGTGTTGCGCTACTTGCATCTTGTGTTTGTATGAGCACGTTTGGAAACCAAATTTGATTCCATTCTTCTTGTGTATTGCCAACGAGACATTGCATTTAATGATGTTCATCCGAACCATTTACCGTGAGAAATAAATCCTCTCGAGACCTATAGCCTGCGCATCAAAAACGACAAACCACCGGAGAACGACCGAAAAACACAAGAAATACCCAAATAAAGCAAAACACTAAATAAACCAATAAATAAACTAAAACTCGACTAAACGATCCAAAATAGGGGAAAAAGAAAGGAAAAACAAACACGAAAAACGCAACAAAAATAAGACAAACAACTCCCCCACACTAAGACCTTTGTTCGTCCCCGAACAAAAAAAAGAAAAGACACGAAAGAAAACAAACGATCATGGATAACAGTTTCAGATAGGACAAGTCTCAAATTTATCAATTTAGCTGAGGAGAATTCCAATGACCAATCATGCATACCTCAATTACACTTGAATGTAACATTTTGAAAAGACAACTCTCGAGCACAAAAATATAATATATATAAATGCCTCACTCGATTTCTTTCATGAACATAAAACTGGGACGCTCAAATTGGTCGATCATCATGCATCAACATAAGCTTGCTCATTGTCTATTCATACTCTAAAACAATCAAAATAATGAATTATAAATCAAAAAGACTTTCGGGTTGCAGTGTAGACATCAGGGAAGGAAAAATATAAGGACATAATGGCTCAAATAAACAATCACATCTTCGAGCATATAAACTACTCGAATATCCCACCACCTATCCAAAATCAGCACAACATCAATCATTCCCATCAAAATTCCATGCAACATTCATATATGCTTAACTGAATTGCACTTCAAGTACTCAACTTTTTCTCTTTTTTTTTTTTATTATTTCTCTTTTTTTTTAAGGGGGTTTGCTTTTTCCTAACAAAACCGAGACGTAAGGACAACATTCTCTAGGTTTAACCATTGGAGGCCATCAAAGTTTCCTAGAGTGGTTTCCCAATACTCATTACTCGTGAAAAATTCCACGAGTAAGCGGAGTAGAATCCTTTCCGTCCGTCTTGCGAGTCCGCATTTATTATAATTTTTCATTTTTTTTTATTTTTATTTATTTATTTATGGGTAAAATACTTTTTCCCATCCGAACTATCACGGTTTTGGCGCATCACCATATAAACTATTTATTTTTACAAACTACCATATGAACTATACAAGTTTGTCAATGTGCCCCCTAAACCAGATATAAAAGTGGTTTTGACTGAAAAAGCTGTTTGGTCACCATATGTTCCCCCTAAATACTTTTACAAACCACCATATGAACTATCATGGGTTTGTCAATTTGCTACCTAAACCACTTTTATATCCGGTTTAGGGGGCATATTGACAAACCTGTATAGTTCATATGGTGGTTTGTAAAAAAAAATAGTTTATATGGTGATGCGCCAAAACCGTGATAGTTCGGATGGGAAAAAGTATTATACCCTTTATTTATTTATTTATTTATATATTTTTTCAAGTACCCGAAATGCAACTCAAATAACTTATACCCTTTCTCCAACACAAAACGAAAGCTCCGTCATCAAAATAACTAAACTGTCAAGTCCCAAGAAATTCAATCAATACGGTTGACAAGAAATAGGTTCAGGCTCAACGGGCTACTAATGAATATTTCACATCAAGGGTCAAAGAAAAAGGCCAAACGAGCAATGTCAAAGAAATGCCGCAATCATTTTCACAATTCACTACTTCAATCACTTCATTTCAAAACAGACTAAAAGCAAGTTCTGATCAACAAGAATTCGACCAATATCTCTCAAGAAACACAATAAGGCTCAAACCTCTCATAGGGTAAATAAATGTCCAACAAAACGCAACATCAAGTTCATCAAGGCATACTAATCATGATCATCATCACATCTCCTCAACATCATCAACAATCCTCAACAAATCTCAAAATCACTATAATCCATACACGGGAAACACACAAACGGACTCAAGAAAAGACACTCAAACGAAAATAGAAAATGAAAACAACCTACAAGACCTAAACCTGATCAACCATATAAGCACATAATCATGCAAAAACTCCCCCACACTTAAAACCGAACAATGTCCCCATTGTCGATCGTCAGTGCAAGGGAATTCACTCATATAATCAACCAAACACAAAGGAAAAACTAAGCCACTAAATAAAATACGAAAATAAAGAGAAAGGAAAAGATACAAACGTACAGAGCACAGTGACTAGACTAGTCACTGTGAATCTGGCGGTGCTCGTGGAGGGTGGAGAAAGTCAGGCCCCGAACAGTGGTGGACCTCCATCAGCTCAAATCTCTCACACCATTCAGATCGGGGCAGCTCACTAGAACTCAGCTGGTGGTCAGTACGACACTCGTTCTCATCTACAACGCGGTCCTGCAATGCCCTCTTAACGTGCTCTCGCATGCACACATCCTCGGTCAGCTGCTCAATCGCCCTGAGGTAAGCATACTCTTCAACCACATTCGTCTGCGGCTCAGGCCCGGTCTCTCGAACAGAAATAGCAATGGACTCGCCTAAAACCGTTATACTTTCCGTCCCCTTCTTCACGTCTTTGACAGTGCTCGTGGTAGTCATGAAGGGTCGGCCAAGGAGAGTGGTGTGCTGCTTCCCATTTTCTTGCACGTTTTCCATGTCGAGCACAACGAAGTCCACGGGGACTATCAACTTCCCCACTCGGACAATCACATCCTCCACAATCCCTGCTGGTTGGCGAAAAGAGCGATCAGCCAGCTGTAGGCACATCCTGGTAGGCTTCAAGTCTCCGAGCTCGAGCCTCTGATACACTGCAAGTGGCATAAGGTTAATGCCTGCTCCAAGATCAAGTAACCCCGATGTCTCTTCCCCATTCCCGAAGGCCATATTGATCACAAAGCCTCCGGGATCCTTTTCTTTCTTTGGCAAGTCATGCTGGAAGACGCTTGCCGCTTCAAACACCAACACCTCGTCATCATTCTCGAGCTTCTGCTTACTTGCTTCTAATTCTTTGAAAAATCTCGCATACTCCGGTATCTTCTTGATCACATCCAGTGGAGATAAGTCGACATTGGCCTTAGCCAGCATCGCATGCAAGTCTCTGATCATTCGGCTGTCCTTCTCTTCCAAGAGCCGGCTCGGGAAAGGAATCTTCGGTTTGTAAGGGTTTGGAGTTTTGTGTAAGGCAGGCTCGAGTGGCTGTGTAACTAGGCTTGGGACCTCTGGCTCGGGCATAATCACGGTAACCGACTTTGTGTGCTCTGGTTGGCTCGGCAGCTTCCCTTTTTCCAAATCAGCCTCGATGGTCCCAACCCGTGTGGCTAGCTGGCCCACTTGTGTCTCAAGACGCTTAATGGAAGCGTCATGATTCATGACGAAATTGAGGATTTTGTGCAGCTTGTCGTCTGTGCTCGAGTGGGTTGGTCCGGTTTCTGGTGCTGGCAGCCTTAACATTCCTCTAGGTTGCTGCTGCTGGGGAACGAAGTTGGTTTGGGGTGGCTGCTGATAATGGTTATTGGCTCACGAAAAGTGAGGGTGGTTTCGCCACCCCGGGTTGTATGTGTTCGAATAAGGGTCATTCCCAGGCCGGTTCTGATAACCCAGCATTGCATTCACCTCGGTAGTCTGGCCTCCATAGCCCGGCTCGGCAGCCGACGGGCACACTTTTGAACCGTGTCCTTGCACCCTGCATGCACCACAAACATTCACCGCCATCGTCTGAATCGGTGAGGAACTTCGAGCATTCAATAGCCGTATCTGCTCCGTAAGCTCGGCTAACTGTTGGGCCATGGCACTATTGCTCGAGCCAACCTCATTCACTGCAGCCCTCTTTCCCTTAATTCTCTTCTGAGACAAATTAGCACTCATTGTCTCGTAGATTGTGATCATCTCTTCAGCCGTCTTAGCCCCGATATCCCCTCCGGCAACATTGTCCACCATGTACTGCAGGTTCTGGTGGAGGGAGTCGTAGAAACAATTCGCCAATAATCCGAGAGAAAGGTTGTGGTGGGGGCATTGCCTCTGGAGGTCCTTGAAATGTTCCCAGGCCTCATGAAGAGGCTCGTGTGGCAGTTGAGCGAAAGAGACAATCTGGGACCGGATGTCCTGAGTCTTCTGATGGGAATAGTATTTCCCAACAAATTTGGAGTATACTTCTGCCCAGGTTGTGAGAGAGTTCGGGGCGAGGGTCATGAGCCACGCCTTGGCTCGGTCTTTTAAAGTCTCTGGGAAACACCGCATTCTGAGTTCGTCCTCACTTAGACCGTGTAAAGGAAACGTCTGGAGGACGTTGTAAAACTCCCAGAGAAAGTGAAGTGGGTCCTCGTTGGCGAGCTCGTGGAATGATAGAAGCTGATTGTAGTGAACCACCTTCAGCTCATAGTTGCGGGCAGCTTGTGGCAACCGGATGCAAGAGGTGATTAGCCCGATAATAGGTTGGGCCAGATCTCTGAGGACATTACGAGGAGGTTGTTGTTGTTGTTCAGCCATGTTTGAATCACTTCTTTCAGATGATTCCGGAGAGTGCTCGTCTTTCTCTTGTGACTCCAGAGTAAGCTCTTCTAGTAGCTCCCTTAGGCTTTCGTTGACTGATTTGTTAATCGGAGAGAATATACGTCAACTCCTGGTACGCATACACTCAGAAAACAGAAGGTTACGAGCACCAACGGTAAACACAAGAGAAAATCGAATGAAAATAAAGACAAAAACTAACACCTAAGCAAATAAAAAGAAAACAAGAGAAACGCAGAAACTCAAAATGAATAAGCGCACAAAATAAGTCCTGAACCTTCCCCGGCAACGACGCCAATTTGTTGTAAATATTTTTCGGAGTTAAATCAAAAGATTCGACACCGGGTCGTGTCTCTCGAGGAAGGTCAGCCGGATTATTGTGTACGATTATTCAAACACGAAAAGAAATAAAAGAAATAAAATTCCTAAACATTCTAATTCAAATAATTGGATTGGTTTTCAATTATCAACTAGTGCAAATAATTAAATTAAACAGTAAAAGTAGCAAGCAAAGACGAAGAACAAATAGGATTTAACGAGCTAGGGAGTTGGGGATATCCGTTTTGACTCGAGAATGCAATTGATGGGCAAGCGATTGTTCGGTTAAGTGATTTGAATAACTTATAGTTCAAGTTTTCATTCTCAATAACTTTTCGTAACAAGACAACAAGCTTACACGACAAATTAACAATTCAATTAACGCCTAGGCAATACAGTTACGAACAAGCCTAGTTCGTACGAGTCTATTTCGACCGACTCCTCCCCTTTCGGTTCAAAAAGTCGATTAAAGAAGACTAGAAGGTGATTAATCAACTAGTCATTTAGAATTTCATAAAAATCATGCATGAATTAAACGAACTCAATTAAAATAATTGGACGTTGAAGTGTCACCCTTCAACAATTCGCAAAACTCGAGCCTGATAATCGAAAAACCCTAGAAAAAGAGCAACTCGTACAAATTGAACAATCTCAAGCCCGAAAAGCAGACTAAGTAAGGAGTTATGCCCGACGATCCCTTGGGTGTTTACAAATTTTTTCGTGACGAAAACTTTAGACGTGCGTAGCCGATAAATTTTTCCAGGATTTATAGAAAAGAACACGTGACGCGAGGTTGTGGCCAAATTCTCATCGAGTGCGAAGGTGACGGTTGAGGCCAGACGCACTGGCTGGCGGTGACAATGGTGGCAAACGGGCTGGTTGCACGGGCTGCTGGCGGCTAGTCTGAGCGGTCTAGGTTGTGGCAGGTGGGATGAGAATTTCCATGTGGGAGTGTGACGCTTGAGAATGGCCAGATTGCAGGTCGCCGGTGGAAAGGCTGTTTGCAGGACACACCCGACATGGACGTCTGGTCGTGGCTGCGCAAGCTGGAGAATGATTGCTAGAGGAATGTGGATGCTGACTGAAATTCTGGACGAACCAAGGTCGATTGGATGGTTCTTTTGAAGGAGAGTTGAACTGATTGTTGTGCAGGGGCTAAAAGATTTTCGACCAAATTTCAGGTGGACGGATGGTTAGACAGTTTCTCCGGCTGCACAATCTTCGACCAGACTGTTTTTCTAGGAGAGTAATCAGTTATGGGTGAGATTTCTGGCAAGGAAGTTGCATTTTTTATTTTTTATTTTTTGTTTCGTGATTTTAGCCAGGAGAATCTACGCACATATGACTTGTGAGAAATCTCAAATGATAGGAAAATCAGTTCCAATATGGATTGGATTGTTAGTTTCCTTATATGTCTTTGATTGTTTTTTTATGGCCATCATAGTTGGATTATTTATTTATTTCCATTTTTATTAGTAATAATTATTTAATGTGCATCACATTTATTTATGGAATGTGCATATTATTTATTTGATATCCATAATATTAATTATTAGATGCGCACATTAATTGTCTAATATGCATGATTATCAATTGGATGCTTATTTCTCATAATAATTAGTTATGTTAATTTTATTAGTTGCTTTATTTATATGGTAATTAATTATGGAAAATGCATATTAGAAAAACAAATAACGAGATGTTTTATATATAAATAAATATATTTAAAATATTTTTTTTAAAAGTTAATGAACCAATCCAAAGGACCGTCCATCGGACGAAACATGTACAATTATAATATACTTGAGGCACGTATAATATATGTTTTTTTTTTTAAAAAAATAAATTTGCTCCGTACAAAAAGCCACAATCTATAGCAAATGTCTTCAGAATACAACAACATAGGATGCTTAGCATACTATAAATATGCAAGTTCTTGGCGAACAATACTTAGGTTTGCAACTCTCAAAAATGAAGATGAACACAAAAAATATATATAAGTTGTAATTTTTTTGAAAACCTAAGGAAAATTAAGTAAAATGAAATAGCACAATTGTGGTTTATTTATTTATGTAGAAAGACATCTCCACGAAGTTTGAAGAACAAAATTCATTTTCTGAGACAATCAGGACCAACATTGGATGCAACCACCCAAGCTAACAATTTCCAACAACTAATGTGTCACATCGCCCGCTGGTCGGCTGCTGCTGCACATCTGATCTCGCCAGTGCCTACAGAACTAGCATGCGACCAGCGCGTTAGGAAGTTGCCATTGCTCGGTTGACCCAAGCGTTTGACCAAGCCCGGCTGCTTCTAAAACTTGAGTTATTTTTGCAAATTTGAATTTGAAATATTATTTGGGAAGTTGGTTGAAGAAGGGGCCATCCTTTTGTAGAAAGACATCTCCACGAAGTTTGAAGGACAAAATTCATTTTCTGAGACAATCAGGACCAACATTGGATGCAATCACCCAAGCTAACAATTTCCAACAACTAATGTGTCACATCACCCGTTGGTCGGCTGCTGCTGCACATCTGATCTCGCCAGTGCCTACAGAACTAGCATGCGGCCAGCGCGTTAGGAAGTTGCTATTGCTCGGTTGACCCAAGAATTTGACCAAGCCCGACTGCTTAATTCTAAGACTTGAGTTATTTTTGCAAATTTGAATTTGAAATATTATTTTGGAAGGTGGTTTACGAAGGGGCCATCCCTTTGTAAAAAGACATCTCCACGAAGTTTGAACGACAAAATTCATTTTCTGATACAATCAGGCCAACATTGGATGCAACCACCCAAGCTAACAATTTCCAACAACTAATGTGTCACATCGCTCGATGGTCGGCTGCTGCTGCACATCTGATCTCGCCAGTGCCTACAGAACTAGCGTGCGGCCAGCGTGTTAGGAAGTTGTCACTGCTCGGTTGACCCAAGCGTTTGGCCAAGCCTGGCTGCTTCGAAGACTTGAGTTATTTTTGCAAATTTGAATTTGAAATATTATTTGGGAAGGTGGTTTAAGAAGGGGCCATCCCTTTGTAGAAAGACATCTCCACGAAGTTTGAACGACAAAATTCATTTTCTGAGACAATCAGGACCAACATTGGATGCAACCACCCAAGCTAACAATTTCCAACAACTAATGTGTCACATCGCTCGATGGTCGGCTAATGCTGCACATCTGATCTCGCCAGTGCCTACAGAACTAGCGTGCGGCCAGCGTGTTAGGAAGTTGTCACTGCTTGGTTGACCCAAGCGTTTGACCAAGCTCGGCTGCTTCGAAGACTTGAGTTATTTTTGCAAATTTGAATTTGAAATATTAATTGGGAAGGTGGTTGAAGAAGGGGCCATCCCTTTGTATTGTTATATATATAGCTCAAATGAGGATGAAGCACAATGAAAGGAAAAAAAAAAAATCTGGACCACTGCATCCATCTCATCAATGACCATGATCAAGTCAAACTTTAATAAATAATGGTCAATCCTTAATGGCAAGATAGTAAATTATTAATAATGTTATTGTCAAATATAGGTCATTGACCACTAATTAAGGGTAAATTAGTAACTATAAAAAAATGTCAACTAATCTTGGGACCCACACACACCCACCATCTACCACTCACCCATCGTCACCTACCTATACTCCCTCTCTCACGCACAACACACACACACACACACTTTATCAACTTCCTCTTTCCCCAATATATCTCTCACACACAACACACACATGTACGCACGAATAACACGCACACACACCCCCCCGGCATGATCTAGTCGCCGACCATATCAGATCTGCCACCCAGCCTTTTAAGCGTCACCGCCCGACCATCAAGTCGTCACTGTCGGACTGGCCTTCAAAGAGACGCCACACCCCAATTGTCGCCGGACTGGCCATCCGAGCTCCGTCGCTTGTTCATCAAAGCACCGCATCTCAAGTTTTGCATGTACACATCGCCGACGACATCAGCCACCCATTCGCCACAACCCGCCACACCATCGTCACCTACCAGCCGGCAGTCCGTCAACAACCCCGCCACCGCCGCTTCCAACAACCACGCCACAACCGTCGGATCTTGTCGTCGCCACCAGATTCCTCACGCATCTTGGAGAAACGCTGCTGCTTCGGGACCTCAATATCACTCTTCGAACTCCGAGCAGACCTTCACGGTGAAGGACTCCATGCCGGCGAGGGAGACCGGCAGGAGCGAAGAAGACGGAGGCGCCGCCGTTCTGAATAGGCGACATGATGTGCAGAGTAGAATTTTATTTTCAGCTCAGGTTATTTGAGTTGTGGGTCTAACTTTGGAAATTAGACAAATATGGGGGATTTATTTATAATTTTTTAAATTTATATGTTGTTGCACATATAACGGGTAATCTGATGAATATTTGCAGACTAACATTATTCAAAATGCACAATATGCAATAGAATATGAACATTATTAATATTTTAAATTATTACGTAATTGTTATTGGTTACACATTTAAAAGTTTGTAAATTTACCAAAATGTAACCGTGCTGAGAGTCGTTTTTCGCCAAGTTTGGTTGAGCTGTCTAACTGAAATAACAAATTAAAATAGCTAAGTTGAACTTTAGAAAACAAATGAACCAAAATAAATTTGGCATCGAACTCACATAACGGAATTTTTAAAATTAAAAGAAGATATAAATAGTTGAACCTAGATCGATCAGTTTTAGTCGATGTTGTGCAGTTTATAAGTCATTAATGTGCGTATCGTCTATCACTATTGTGTATTGACTTGAAAGTAAAAATATATAATTAAGTTGAAATATGAAAAATCAAATCAACAAATTAAGACTGGTCAGTTTGTTTGTTGTTGTGCATCTCGACAATCATTAGTGTGCAATTTGTTATGTACTATTGTGCACGAGTTCTGTTGTTATTGTGCAGTCTGAACTGATAAAAAGTTCGTCTCAAACCAAATTGAAACTGAACAGGATTATTGGATTTATTCGGTTGGTTAACCGAATTATCCTAATTAAAATAATATATTGTTTATATTAAACATACATTTTAGTATTTTTATAATTCAATTTAATATTTTTTATATTATTATTGATTGAAAAACATAATATACAAAATACCGAGATCAATAATGTGCACTCTCATATGTACAAATGTGCATTTAGTATATCATTATTGTGCAGTTTATTAAGCGACTATTTTTTTTTCACCATTTTTTGTTTTGTGTGTGTTTCAACACAAGGAAACTTTAATAATGTACATAGTAATTAACATCATAGTTCATTTATTAAATTATTTGAATATTAAAAATGTATTTAGCATTTATAATTTTTATATAATATTTTACATTATTTTTATTGAAAATAAAATAATATATGTATATTTAAAATATAAATAATACTTTTATATAGTTTGATCGATTTTATTATTTCATTTATTTAGTTATTTATTTTGTAAATAAGATATAAGTTGGAACGAAGCAACCTAAATTTTAATACTTTAAAAATTGTATATTGTTATGCTAATGAGCATTCTTGAACGCCTTATTATGCATTTGCTATAACGCTATAGTGCATTCTAACAGTCACTTGCATAATGTTCGTAACTATTGTGCATTCAGTCTGGGTTCTTTTTATGTGTAAATCTAAACTAAAATTAAACTAAAAATAATTGGATTATTCATTTGATTAATCTAGCTAACTTAAATGAATAAATTTTTATTAATATTATATTATATTTAGCATTTAAATAATTTTATATTTTTTTTATTATAAAATATAATATATAAATGTATATAAAAAATATAATATAAGTATAAAAATATATGTATTTATAATATATAAAATATATTATTTTATTTAGTATTTAAATATATTTATAAAAAAAATATTTTATTATTTTTTTATAAATTATAAATTTGACCCATGGATTAGATTGAAAATTAATTTGAAATTATCAAAGTTTCTGTAAATTATATATTTACCCTTATACTAAATTGTAATATATTAAAGTTTATATAATTGCAATCAGGTCTATAGTAATTATTAAATTTTCAAAGATTAACCCAACCCAAATTAAAACTTTCCCCCTGCAATTTTTCGGACATCAACGTCCGTGCCATTGTTGTTAGAGTCCAACCGCCTGAAGGAGTGAATACGACCTCGGATGACGTTGATTTTGAATTGATTGAGTCGAATTTGAGTTCCATCTGATGGGTTGGAGATGGTGCAAGCCCGGCAGCGGCGACCCGATCGATTAGGTTATCCATGTTATGAGGATGCGCGCGAAGAAGACGATGGATCCGTCCTCGATCTCTGGCTTCTTACGGTGGAGGCGGGGAAGGCCTCTCTGCGACGCCGCCGACGAGAGATTGTGGAGGTGCTCCTTCCTGAAGTGGAGTTAGGCGGTGGTGGCGACGAGATTGGCGTGTGGTCAGCGGCAGTAGATGAGTGACGGTAGGCGAGCGGCGGTATTGTGACCGACAGTCAGAATTTGTGACCGGCGCGGTTGTGTGTGCTGTTGTGCGTGTGTGTGAGAAGTATGTGTTGGGTGTTGGGTGTGTGTGCGTGTGTGCACTGCGTGTGTGTTGTGTGGGTCAGTGTGTGTGAGAAGGAAGATGGATGATTGGGTTGTGGTGGGGCCCATTGGTGGGTGTATTTTTGTTTATTGTCTAAATTACTGTTAATATGAGGGTGGGTTATTTTTTTTAAAAAAATAAAAACTCTGTGGAAAAAAATTAAAAAAAAAAATTGTGGACAAACATAAAACGGCCAGATTTTCGAAATCCGTTTTTCTAATTAAATTTTTATTAGACAAACGGATTTTCAACATCCGTTTTTATTTTTTATTTATTTATTTTCTTAAAAAAAGCAAACGGTCGAATTTAAAAGAAAACGGTCGAATTAAAAACGGTCGAACTAAAAACGGACTTTAAAAATCCGTTTTTATTTAAAAATAAAAACGAATTTCGAGAATCCGTGTTTCGGTTGATATAAAAAGCTGAACATCCTCCCCAACCAAAGAACAGCTGCGTGCATTAGTTCAAAGAAAAGGGTTTTTGTTCCATTTTGTGAACAATCTAGCTCAATTAAAAAAAAAAACAAATTTTCAACCAATCGTCGGAGAAGAGGTTACTTTTTATTTTAATGTAATGTAATATCATTTTTTTTGTTGTTTATGAATGTTTAATAGATATATTCGGTTAATTGAGTATTGTTTAGGAAATCTTGAATGTTGATTTAATAGTTGTGCTAAATGATTATAATTAGCTATTGTATGATGAGTTTTTGTTGTATGTTGAATATTTATACGAATTGTTTATGAATTTGATGTTATTGTTGGATTAGGTGATTAATTAGTTAGGGTATTGGTGGTGATTTAGGGTTTTTGTTGTATGTTGAATATTTATCCGAATTGTTTATGAATTTGATGTTATTGTTGGATTATTGTTGGATTATTGTTGGATTGTTGTTGGTTAGGATATTTGCTATTCTTTTTTAGTTGGAGTAAAAATATGATGATTTTTTTTTTTTTTGTGCAACAGGTTATAAATGGCGTCTATCGGTCCGTACTTTGTTAATGTGTACTGGAAAATTCCTCAGAGTGAG
Source organism: Striga hermonthica (assembly GCA_902706635.1). Taxonomy (NCBI): domain Eukaryota; kingdom Viridiplantae; phylum Streptophyta; class Magnoliopsida; order Lamiales; family Orobanchaceae; genus Striga; species Striga hermonthica. The sequence goes on from CACSLK010003174.1 coordinate 11,430,080, forward strand.
TTAGGGAATTTTTCGAATTATTTGACTCGTTCGAATTGTTCATTTATTATTAATGAAAAAAATATCATATGAACAATTGGTAGATATGATTTACGAAAATGGTGGATTTCGTGATAGTTGGACAATTTCGAATATTACTTTCATGGTCCAACAACCGGATGGTTCGTTTATTCCCATAAGACTGGATAATGATAGTGCTCTTGCGTGGATATACTACTTTCCTCGTATGTCCGTTGTGTTTTTGTATATAGTGTTGGAAGCAAACACACAGGTTACACAGGTTGAGGATCCTACGCCATCATATGGTTACGGGGGAGTGTTTGGTGATGAGGGTACGTGGACTACGCATGCCGGTAATTTTGGTGAAGGGACGAGTAATTTCGGCGAAGGGACGAGTAATTTTGGCGAAGGGACGAGCTTTACCATGAGAGGACCGGACATTGAGGAATAAATTGTTGGAGATGAAGATTTCAGTCCCGGTGAAGACGATTTAACTAATGAGACCTCGGCTACCGAATCGGACAGATCAATTAATGAGGAAAGCGAACAAGAATTCATTGAAGAACACCCCTTTCCAAATGAAGGCCTCCACGTATATCGCGAGATGGGTGAGTGGGATCCGTCGTGTGTAGACAGGGACGAGTATGCCTTGCCACTCTGGAATGGGCATGTCGATACTATCCGTTTGGGTACAGTTTTTCGTACCAAGGAAGAAGCCCAAACTGGTATTATGGCCTAGAATGTTGAGAATCTTAGGGCAGTCCGGACAAAAGATTCCAACAAGAAGTCGTTCAAGGTTGTGTACAGATCAGCTGAAGTTGTACCATGTATGTGGAAGGCTCAGGTGAGTCTTAATCCACGGGTGCACGACATGTGGGAGGTAACCGAATGGACCGACAAGCACACTTGTATGCAGGTGTTCGAAAGAAATGACCACAAAAATGTCACCGCCACCATGATCTCAAATCTCTTGTTGCCTAAGATTCAGAAGCAGGTGACCTACAGTGTGGAAATGGTCCAGGCCGACGTAAAAAGTGCATGGAGCATCGATGTGAGCTACAAGAAGGCGTGGCACGGGAGAAAAAAAGCCATCGATCGTATTTATGGCACGTGGGAATCGAACTTCGCACAACTCCCCCAGTAAGCAAAAATTAGTTGTAAATGTATTTACGTGTTGTTTGTAACTATATTTATTTATTTATTTATTCATTTATGGTTACCTTTTTATAATTTGCAGATTTTTTGCCGCCCTTCAAAGGGCGAATCCCCACACAGTCGTTGAGTGGGAATGGCAGGATGGGGAAATGGCTCGTCATTCTCGAGACAGAGAATTTAAATTTTTCTTCTGGGCATTCGGGCCCGCCATTCGAACATTCCATCTTTGCCCGCCGATTATTAGCATCGACGGCACGCACCTGTGAGGTTCGTACAAGGGGAAGCTACTTGTTAATTGCAAATTGATTTTTTATTTTCTAGCTTACAATATTGTCTGATAATCAAACATATGTCCAACTGAGCAGGTTCGTACAAGGGGAAGTTGCTTATTGCCATAGCACAGACCGCGAATAAGCGTCTATTGCCAGTCGCGTATGCGATTGTGGACGAAGAAAGTACGTCTAGCTGGTCCTTTTTCTTAACACATCCACAATCATGTTGTCTCTGACAGGGAGATATGTCTTCTTTCTGATAGGGACAACGGCATATTGAGTGTCGTTGATTTATTGGAGGCTTGGCACGAACCCCATGCATTTCATCGGATATGCCTTCAACACCTCCGGAGCAACGTGGTTTCAAGCTATCGGCATAAAAAAGTCTGGGTTTTGTGCTGGAGGTTGGGTTCTCTGTGTTCTCGTCGCTAATTTGAGCATGCTCGACAGCAACTTCAGAAATGTCACCCTGAAGCATGCAATTACCTTTTCCAAATTCCTTTGGAAAAGTGGACCCTGTACAAAGATAACAGAAGTCGATGGGGCACTCTGACAACCAATATGTCAGAGAGTTACAACAACGTCCTCAAAAGTGTTAGGTTCCTGCCCTGCAGAGCATTGGTACAGGCCACAATGGACAAGACTCTGGTTTTGTTCCAACAGGAACAAAAAAAGTCCAGAAGCTGTCGGAGTCAAATTCCTACCCACCTTTATGCCGCCTATCTGGAGTTGGACAGAACATCGACGACTCACGAGGTGGAATGTGTGGACGCCGACGGATCCCTGTACACGGTGATAACCGGTCTACGCACCAGTGGAAGAGGGCAAAACAAGTATGTATTTTTTATTATTTTATTTTCCATTTAAACGAGTTTGTTTTTGTGTTTATTTATATATATAAATAATTGTGGAAAACAGGTTTAAGGTTCATTATCAGCAGAAGTGTTGTACATGTCGGAAGTGGCAGACATTTCGGAAACCATGCACTCATGCATTAGCCGTGTGTTGTTACCGGGCTGATGAACCGAAGTTGTTGTACGATTCCCACTTTTGGACTAGGAACTAGGTTGATCAATTTTCTAATTGGAATTTTGCTCCAATTGGAAATCCTGACACGTGGCCGCATGTGGGATGGAATTTGATTCCGCATTGGCAAAGGATCATCTCGAAGCCTGGACCCGGTCGCGCCCAAACGAGACGCTTTAAAATGCAAATGGATTGTCAGGCGCGCCGCAGAAGGGGCCGGGATCAATGCAGTAGATGTGGTGATCCCGAACATTTCGCAGACCATTTCCCGTATTCGCATCCTCATGTGGATCGAACTCGACTCCGTGATGATTGGGGAAACTAGATTTTTTTGTATGTATTTTGACTGAACTGGATTGTTGAGATTAATATTTTGTATTTGAATGACTTATATAATGGAATGGGGACGAAAAATGACAAGTGTTGTTTATTTTCTTGTATGTTGATTTATATAATGTGTGGATTGGTTAGTTTTTCAGGAAATATGCATAGAAAAGTATGTGGTTTGGATTAATCCAAACGGGGCTGAAACGTGAAGTTGAGCAAGTTACCGACCCTTTAAAGGTTGAAAATTCCACAAAAATTTGTATTCTAGGCAAAAGTATGGTTTGCAAGCATCATTGGATAGAGAGGTTCGTTAGCTACGCGTAGGAAAAAAACAGAATTCAATTCTGAGTCCAAACGAGCCCGAACGAATTCGACTTCAATTGTACTAATTCGAATTCAATTGTACTAATTCGACTTCAATTTGACTAATTCGACTTCAGTTATAGTAATTTGACTTCAATTGTATTACTTTGACTTCGATTGTACTAATTCGACTTCAATTGTACTAATTCGAATTCAATTGTACTAATTCGACTTCAATTTGACTAATTCGACTTCAATTTGACTAATTCGACTTCAATTTGACTATTTCGAGTTCAATTATACTATAATTGACTTCAATTGTACTAATTTGAGTTCGATTGTACTAATTGGACTTCGATTTGACTAATTTGACTTCAATTATAGTAATTTGACTTCGATTGTACTAATTCGACTTCAATTGTACTAATTCGAATTCAATTGTACTAATTCGACTTCAATTTGACTAATTTGACTTCAATTTGACTAATTCGACTTCAATTTGACTAATTCGAGTTTAATTATACTATAATTGACTTCAATTGTACTAATTTGACTTCAATTGTACTAATTGGACTTCGATTTGACTAATTTGACTTCATATATACTATGATATACTACATAATATAATATGTTATATACTATGATATAACATATAGTAGATAATATAATATAACATATAGTATATAATATAAATTAAGTAGACTATATAAATTAAAATTTATTCTATAGTCTATAGTATATTTATATATATATATGTATATAATTTGTACAAAAATAATCGGAAAGTGTCTGCCGGCACAATGGTACGAGGTGCGCCCATAGAAACCGGACTCTCCCATTGAAAAAGAAATGAAAATCTTAAACATTCTAAATCAAAGATTGATGGTTTGTTTATCGACTACTAATTGTAAAGCAAGAAATTGTAAAAGCAAGGCAAAACTAGGAATCTCAAGTTTGCAACTCAATACTCAAACTCAATTAATGATAAAGGGGCTAGGGTATTCAATCAATTCCGGTTCTCAATACACTTAACGAGCAATCAAGAGCTCGGTTAAATGACTCAACAAACTACTCATCTAGAGATCTATCCTCAATAACTCTTCGTAACAAAAGGATAAACATAAACGAGTAATTCTTGAAACAATCAACACATAAGCAATACCATTACGAACAAGCTTATTCCTAACGAGCCTTGATCGAACGATTTCTCCCTTTTCAGTTCTAAAATCGATTAATTAGATTAAGATGGTGATCAAGCATCAAAACCCTAGGCTAAGCATAACTCGAGAGGATTGAGCAATTATCATGCATATAAACGAAATCGAACCGGAACGATATTCCCCTAACCCTAGCTAAAGAATTTAGCTACTCATAATGCATTCAACATCAACAAACACAATAATCAAAGCCATTCAATCAATAAGAAAATGAAATGAAAGCTTAGATTAATGAATCCAATGTCAAAAACACGAATAAACCGAATCCAAAAGTCGAATCTCGGAGTTTTTCCGTCCACGATCGAATACCAAGATCAAAACCAAGAGAAAGTATGAGTTTTTGAGTGAAAATACCAAGAAATTTCGAAACCTAGCTCAAAATATGGATAATCCTCGTTCTAAAAAATCTGCTGTTTTAAAATTCTGAAAACGCGTCTCCCGCGGCCACGGAGAAGCTCGCGGGCCGCGGTGAAGGACTACTCCGCGGCCGCGGCTTTTCCTCTCTGTCCGCTGGTTCCAAATTTCGCGCTCTTCGCGGCCGCGACCTCCTCCACCGCGGCCGCGGTGAAGAAAACTGGGCGCTGGACACGATTTGCTCATCGCGGCCATGGGAACACCGTCGCGGGCTGCGATGAAGGATTTCTGTGACATGGCTGTGATATCCGGGCTCGTATCCATGCATCCGGACTCAGAATTAGATTTTGTCTTTTCCTACTCGACCCCAACTCATCCGTCTAGATAATTATCCTCGCATGGCCACTTCCCAACCGAACTACCTATCCTGCACATCACCACCGACAAGAAAAACGTAGAAAACCGAGAAAAAACAAACAAGAAAACAAAAAACGAGCAAAATAAAGAAAACGCACTACGAGACACAAAATGGAACAAGGACCAAAGAAAATAACCTAGAATGGGAAAAATAAATGCAAAATAAACAAGGAAAACACAACAAAAATCACATCACCACTGACAAAAAAACGCAGAAAATCGGGAAAAACAAACAAGAAAACAAAAAACGAGCAAAATAAAGAAAACGCACTACGAGACACAAAATGGACCAAGGACCAAAGAAAATAACCTAGAATGGGGAAAAATAAATGCAAAATAAACAAGGAAAACACGACAAAAATGGAAAGAACATTGGCCTAATGAGATAAGCCCATATTTAGCACCTCCTATAGATCCCTAATGGAGCCTATAAATACACTATGTCCCAACCTCTTGAATACATGCTAATGGCCGATTTTTTTCTCCTACATACACGTGAGAAATAACATCGTTCGAGAGG
>CACSLK010003174.1:11480623-11494684 GCA_902706635.1 Striga hermonthica
AAAAAAAAAAAAAAAATTGAAGTATTGGCCAACTGGAAAGAGCTAGAGGCTAAGGCAAACTTGGCCGAGCCGAGCTCGTGTAAGAAACGTAAAATCTTTTTCATGGCAAGCCAAGATGGGAATCCAAGAAATCCAATAATTGTCGTTACAATGGTGACAAATCCGAATACCTTGCCGAAGATTACCAACCTCTAAAGAGGGGTAAAGGATAGTGTGAATTGTCGAGGACAAGATAATACTTGTCAGAGCTCGATCTTCCGTCGTGGTTCAAGTACATGCCAGCCAACCATTGGGAGTTGCCATAGGTTGTATTCCTAAGCAGGAAGAGTTTGCGAGCCAGTGGCAGTTGGAGTTGCTTGACTTGGTAGAGTGACGCATTCCCATTCTTCGGCTGCTTTATTTGCATAAATTAAGGAAGGGAATAATAGAAAAGGACGCCTTTCAAGCTACGAAAAAAAGGATCCATCTCCTTAATTAAAATTCCACGTTTATAGCGGAATAAAAAGAGTCACTTGACCAATAGGCACTTATAAATATTGTCCTACAACCCTAACTAAAGAAGAAAATATTTGTGTAATTCTTCGACTTTAAGTGATGGAGGAACCGTCAAGGTAGTGTGCTAAGAATTAATATTGGATATTGTGTATGTTCTTCATGCCCATGACATCATAAGAATCTAGTTTTCGGACCATTAATTGAGTAAGGCCGAATAGATTAGTTTGTGGTCATCGACAAATATGTTATGTCGAAATATGATTTCTTAGCATAAGTAGACCTTAATAAAGGTCATATTATAATTATAATTATTGTAAAAATTATAATCTATTGATTGGCGAAAAAATAAATAAGTTGGTCTTATTTATTGACTGTTCTAGTTTGTGGCATGATAAATTAGTACTTATGAATTTTAACACTAAAAGTTAGTGAATCTAAAATTGATTTATACAACAAATATGAAAATTGTGTTAAAATAAAAAGTGGCAAAAATATTATATTAAACGGTTATAAAAATGCACGAAGTATTTTCATAAAGCTTTTGTAGCCTCAAACCACATAAGAATGATGCTGATATTCAAGAAATAGTTAAAAGAATTAATCACTCTTGAATATGTGATAATTTCTTATTAAGATAAAGGCTTATGTGGGAAGCAATTATTTTGACAAAATTGCAAGCACAACACGAAGGTATATACGAAACTCCGTTTGAGTTATAAAAAGAGCAAAACCATTTGTACACCTTCAAATATGAGGGTGTTCGGGCATGGAAAGCACCACACGAAGGTGGATACGAAACTCCGTTTGAGTTATAAAAAGATAAAAGCATTCGTACATATACCTTAAAATGTGGGGGTGTTCGAGCCAAGGTAGAAATACCTAAATAATGACATGAAAAGTTTGTTGAAATAATTTTGTCGAATGAATTTGATAATTTTGTCGAATGGTTTCAAATTCATTGAATGACAATATGGGTCTATGAAGGTTCTTCTGACTCTTTGTGATCGTAAGTCTTATGCAGACAATATGATGATCTTGGAATATAATCATGATATGTTCATGAATACCAAATAGATAAATTTCGACATTTAAAGTTTGTGAAATTCTGATATAATTTTGGAGATTAAGTTTCTAATTGACTGGAAGTAATTGTTTAGCACAATCCAATCATGTCAAATTTATGTTTAAGAGGTTCGATGTGTTCGTAAAATCTCAAGCTAAAGTGTGCGTAAATTCTTCACTACACTTAGCTAAGAATTTGAGAATAATTAGTTTCTCGGAAAAATAAGTTAAATAATTGGAGGCTTGAGGTACTTATCGGATAGTACTCGTCCTGATGTTGTATTTTAGCAAGTGAGCTAAGATTGTTCAAGAGTAATTCGAGTGATGAATTTTAATCACGCTAAATCGAGTATTGGACATGAAAAACTCTAAGACTAATAAAAGTGACCATGTGATCACTTTAGGTGGGTAGAGTAGTGTCATGAAAATAATCTATGTATAAAGCTAGATCCATAATGAAGTTCGAGTTTATAAATTTGAACAAAAGGGGTGGATGAAGCTAAATGACTTAGAAATTTTATAAAAAGATATTCCTTGGTGAAATAAATTGTGTTCATCATGATGATTATTTGTGATAATCAATCAATAGTTGGAAGAGTGTAAAGTAATTTGTACAATAGTAAGTCTAGACATAGATGTTGGAGACTTAATTTCATTAAGAAAATTACCTTGTGTGGAGGTTATATCGGTTGACTATGTGAAGTCTGTTGATATTATTTTCCGTAAGCCAGGTTAAGCGACATTAATCCGTTGATTAAGACCAATTTGGATGGTGATTAGAGTTCATACAAGCAAGTGACGCTCCCACCAGCTTCAAGATGATTACGCAGTGAAAGATTCAGCAAGAACCGACATCTTCCCTAAGTTGACCGATATCACATGTCGGCTAATGCATGTCGGCCAATACATGTCGGTCAACACATATCGGTTAGTGTATACCAGTTACAACATGTCGGTTATAATTGGGTGGGCCGATATCTATAAACATGCCACCTCAACATGGTAAGGCGGCGACAACTCAGCATAATTCATCATTACGCTTATCCAAGTGGCAAGCTATCAAGAGAAGCCATCAAAGACCGCCTTTGACCTTTCAAGATGTAATGATTATTGTACGGATAAATATGGTATGTAAAATATAAAAGGGAAAGAGAGAATTTCCCAAAAAGAGACACAAGAATACCACCTTACTACAAATTACATTTCCAGACATAATACACAAGCTTTTCATCGCTGAACATTTAGATTTACTTAAAATACATCCCAATTTGGTTGTTGTTAATTTCCATTTGACAACAAAGTCAAAGATTAACCTAACGGATCCGTTTATAAAAAGCATGAAATGATATAAATTGTACAAACTGGTTAGGGGAATGATCTTGATAAAAATCCACAACAAACGAACAATATTAGCGGTAACCCAACCATGAGAATCGGAGATCCCGAAAACTTGGTTCAATGGGAAAACTAAGTTTCGACAGTTCTGTGAAACACTTTGAAATTTTTCGCACATTTCTAGAACTATCAAGTGTTAAAATCTGCCTAAGTGGTGAGGTTAAGTCGAGGCCTTTTAATGATTCCTATACCTACGGGTTGAGTAAGGCATGATACTCTTTATAGAAGAATCACCTTTGTAAGTGAGAAATAAATAGGCTGCTTCGATCGAACACTTACTAAACCGAGATATGGTCCAGGACGAAATGGACACAACGTGAGAACAAGAAATTGTTAGAGCTGTTATTGTGTGAGTATTATTGTCTTGGTGCACACAAACAGCTGGTAAATTCAAAGCATCGTGCTACTAACTGGCAAGTGTATCCGATAGTATTTCCCTAAAGAATATTCAAAGCCACAAGCTGTCTATCCTGATACAATGACGGTTCGTCGGGACTCAAGTATTGCATACATGCATTAATTTCATTAATGTGAGGGATTGTAAGAAAAATTGGTTTTGTACCGATTTACGGTATCATTTTTTGTAAGTCAAAGACTTAGAAAATTTTCAAAACCATTTAAGGTGAATGAAAAATTAATTCTCTGTTGTATATGTGGGAAATGTATTGTTGAAGCAATGAATTTAAGTAACTCATATTATTGAATTTGTAAAATATTTAGTCTTTGACAAATGTTAAGATAATCCAAACGTGACCTGATCATAATGCTTGTATGTTATAACTCTAGAAGACTTCATTGAGGGACGAGTAGGAAAAACAAAACTCAATTTCGAGTCTGTATGAGCTCGTACGAGCCCGCGGCGCACGGGCGCGCAGCTGGCTGCGGACACTGAAAGGTCGCAACCCTTAGTGACTATAAGGTATCTTTTGGCCTTTAGATGCGTCCGTTCTTATTCGGGTACGTTCCAAAGCCATATTAGGATAAACTGGTTAAGATTCTAAGTATTGATGACTCAACCAGGGTTAAACTACCAATATGTCGACTTGAGTAACACGTAACATCTCGAGCCGATGAACAACAATGTTAACAACTTGAGGACGTCAAGTTGAACTCACGAGAGAGCTGCGAGAAAGGCCCGAAGGATCTGGCGCTAGTAAATAGCTAGAGGACATCGAGAGGGTCGATATCTAGCAAAGGGACGGTAGCTTCTCTCATTATGGAGAACACCTGACCTCACTCCCTTCGCAGTTCGAGGTCAACTCCCTCTATCACGGTGATTGCTCTTAGTCTACATCGATACCTTGAAGTCGACTTAGAGAATTGTATAACTCGAGGTCTTTATCATCTTTGTTCGAGGTCGACTTACCGCTTTAAGAAGGTAAGAACAACTCAAAGGCGAATGGCAAAACCATGATCTCATATGCTAAATTCGAGTCGGCTTCCTATTGTTCGAAGTCGACTCCCTACACCTAGCGGCTCGAAGTGTGCAATGACCAAGGCAGGATGAATCTTTAATGGATATGATGGAATCTTAAGCTAACTCATATCTGACTAAGAAGTGATTAGGATACAGATTAAACCGGGCAATCGGTACGGTTGATCCGGGGCATTTTGGACAGGTATTTCCCTCTATAAAAGGGGCTGAAGTAACATTAAACCCTAACTTTTATATTTTCTACGCATTTTCACATGGTGTTGCGGTTGCTCTCTGCAGAACATCTTCTCCCTTCTTAATACTGACTTAAGCATCGGAGGTCTGCACCCAGAAATCCCTCCGGCATTGAATTCTTGCAGGTGTTCGTAGTGATTTAGAGGCGGTATAGACATATCGAAGCTCATCTCAACCAGTCTACTCCAAATCTAGGAGGAGACTCATCAATAAAGTAATTATATTTTTAATTATTTGTTTATAATAGTCACTACTAACTAATCATAAATTCTCATTAAATGATATATATTCTATTCTAAAACTTGTTTTCAAATTATTTATTTAAACTCTAATTTTTTTTAGTTCATTAACCAAGTTTTTCATTAAAATTAGTAAATTTATATTTCATTGCATAACCAAACCCCTTAAAATTTTGTACACAATTGTTATAATAATAATTTAGGCATTGTCTTATCTAATTAATTGGTTATAATCAATCAAGATTGCAAAAATTATATTATTGCAAACAATATAATAATTAATATGTAAGTTAAATAACTTATATATATCATTAATCTCTACTAATGTTAAAATATATAAAATGTCATATGTTTATTATCTAACTTATGATTTTAACTATTGCATACACACACATAGAACATCTAAAATTTTATTTACATATGTGCAAGTGCACATACACACATATAACATATAAAATTTTATTTGCATCTGCATGTGCACATGATCAAAACTAGTTAAGAGTAAAGATTGTGTATCGTACTTATTTAAGTACATATTAAACGAATTGTTTAATCCACACATTGTTCACTTGATTGAAATTTGGACTTCCAGGCAGCAAAAGACGCATACATTAAAGAGTCGCAAATAAAAAGAACACAGGACACAAATAGATCTATAGCTTGCACAGCATTTCATCCATTTAATGATGCTCACATTTAGCTTTCATGAGCAGAGAGCTCGTGACGGCCGAGCAGTCTGGAGTGGTATTCCTCTTACTCGATCATACGAGAAGAGGCAAAACTTTGTTACATACTGAAATTTACATGTATGTATATCCCACGATTCGTAAACATTAATTGAGCTGATGCAAACACATTAGAATTCTACTAATGTAGCTAAACTACGTGGAACAATTGTCGTCTCTATCCACCTTGATTACTCTCGTATTGTATGAACCACAGAAGCTGCACTTATGATACAGCCAATGAAACGATGCTGTTCCTTTTCTATCACAGTCGTTGCATAAGATATCCTGCACGCATAAATAGCAAGCTCACTTTTATTTTCGAAACACACTAGTATTTGCAATCACTAATAAATAATTTGAAGCCTAATCTGAGAAAAAGAAAATGGGGAAAACTTTGTAGGTATATTATTAAACACCCGTCTTGTGCTTTGTCAGAGTAGTATTTGCTTCTGGTTTAGCTTCTACGAACAAAAAAGAACGTTACAGCTTACTTGCCAGTTGCTATCTCGTAACATATTCAACTTTTAGTTTATATTTACAAAAGACTGCCAGTTAAAGAGTTCTTTAGACTCAGCCAGTTGAAAGGTTTTCCTCAAATAAGTAGATTCTTCAAATGTATATATCTTTGTAGAAAGTCCCCAAGATAGAAAATTTGTATTCACCTGACAACGGTTTCTATATTCTTCAGGGAGCACCTCCGAAGCCATTAAAGCATCGAGCATGCCAAAGTAGACCTGCATAGGAGATATTGCTTTCTTAATCAGTCCACAACTGCCGACAAGACAGTTTAAGTCACAGCAAACAAAATTGAAATCTAACGTTACATAGCACAGCAGATAAGTAATGTTCTCTTGTAACAACTAAAAGATAGGAAACATGTATTTTATACTACAGTAATGCTCACATACCCACGGTGGGCACATGTTAATATGCCCACTGCTTATGTGGCATGCACACATTGGTGATGTATTTTTTGAACATATTAACATCACCAATGTGTGCATGCCACATAAGCGGTGGGCATATTAACATGTGCCCACCGTGGGTAGGGGAGCATTATCTAATGGAGAAACAAATTGATCCTGAAGCCACGTTTTGCTCCAGTTAGCAGTAGATGAGAAACACAACTGCACTCCTCATCTCAACTACAGCCAAAGTGAATACACAGACAGAAAAGAAGGATAGTTTTGATAGAAGTGGCAAAATTATGGAGATGCAACTCGGGAACATACCGATTAAACATGCTCCATACAGGTTAAAAGAAAGAAAACCTCGCTCTTCTAATATAAGCATCATGGCTCTGTATTAGTATATTTTGATAGGGTTTTCATCTGAATATATTCCAAACCCCGAAAACATGCAAAATCAAATGAGTTATAAATCGTTGCTAACAAAATCGTTAGGAATTGAACAATGCTAACGAAATCCAGCTGTCAAACATTATTTGGGGTTATTGCTAGTGACTTACATGCAGAAATACAGGAATATAAAAGAATATGAATAAAAAAAAAAACAGATTATTTAATTCCTTACCGACATGTCTCCCATCGACTTGCTGCAAATAGGACAGACGTAATGTGTGCAGGCATATGCCTAATATGAGTTTGAGATGAGATAAATAGAAGTGTTAGTATAACAAAAACCAAGATCGGAAGAAAGTTGAATTTTTCAGGGAGGAACAAGAAAGAAAAAAACAACAATGACAAGACAATGATAAAGAACAGACCTGGAAACAGGCAGAATGCATGTAATGACCACATGGAAGACCCCTCACTGTTGCACTTGATGTGAACAAAAAATCGCAGCAGATTGGGCAGTTGGTTTCCAGGCTTTTCTCCATGCACTTGTGGTCCACTAATTTCATTCCCAGACAATAATTGCACGTCATGCAATGGAAGAAGTCTATGCCAAGACCCCTTCCAACACGGCACAAATTGCAGAACGGGCAATGATAAACCTCCCTGATAACAAAGAAATTAGAAGAAAATTAAGGAGAACTGTTAAGTAACAGGCTCAGCTTGGCCAAAACTAGTAACCTCGTAGGATAAACACCACTCACGAAACACATATTATTGCACATAAAATAAATCATGAGAAATGAAAGCGTGCAACAAACAATTATTTCTAACAACAAATTAATGAGAAATTTGAGCCATTTACAAAAACAGGCGCATATGCTTTTCCAGCCAGAACTTCTCCAGGAACCACAGAGATATCGGTGACCGCCATAAATTCAGTTACATTGACGTTAAATTAAACATCTAATTCTGAATTCAAAAGTTTCAAGCAGGGTTTCCCAAATCAAAACAGGAAAACTTTTTATAAGGTGTTTCATTTTACCATTAATTTCATATATAACAGAGCACAAAACATAATTTCTAAGATGCAACCAACCCCAGATCCACGATTTTTTGATTCAAGATGAAATTGGATAAAAACAACAGTCTCCCACAATTAATTGCAAAGGGTTATCTTCAAAATTCCTTTGACATTTAAATGGTACATATCGGCCATAAATCAAACAAGGATCAGATAAAAGCTCACCTTTCATCATCAAAAAATTTGCAGCTACTGCAATAGTACTTCGCCATCAAAAGCCCATTGCAAGAAGGAGTTCTGCAAGCTGGCCCAACTGGCTGTACTTGTAAGCAATTCATACACATCATTTCGGACGTTGCCTTCCTATAAAGATAGCATCGTATTAAACCAAAAAAAAAAAAAAAAGCATTGACGAAACAAAATGACTCCAAACAAACTGTAGTTTTATTCTCAAGAGTTACCTATCCATTGAATGGTCACTGACTTCATCATGGCAGAACCTGCATGCAAATAGTTTTCCACAACAAGCAGCACGAAGCTTGCAGTTTCTTTTGTAATGCTCACATCCTAATATAGTTTTCTCAGAATCACGATAAGATTGAGACCTCCCGAGTAAATCATCATCATCCACATTAGTTCCTGATTGCGAGAACTTCTGCTGTGAAGCTATCCACTGACTAACAAATGTAACCAGAATGAGCCAGGTGTACTAAGGTAATAAGAAGTAAAATATGAACATTTCGGCTGAAATTTAAAAGCACAATAAGTGGTACCTGGTCATCAGGTTCTGGATAAGATAAGCTTTTCTTCTTGGATCAAGAGAAGAATCACGGGAAACCTTCCTTATCTCTGATTCAAGCTCATTTTGATTCATTCTGAAAATATCTTTCCACCCGGGCTTAAACATCTGATCGTTTTGATCCAGTGATTCATGCATATTGTGCTCTGAAAAAATGGCATATATAATGCGCATAAAGCATCAGTCAACTTGAATTGTTGGACATTTGTTACTAGTGGAGAAACAAAACCATACATAATAAATAGGGAAGTGGAAAAATGGCTTAAGTAAAAAGTCCAAGTACCTTGTGAGATACTATCTGATGTGGATGCCTGTAATGAAACTTCTGGCTTCTCCCCCCACCATTCGTTAAGCCACTCGGTGAACATAGTGTTCTTGGTCGCGTGCTTCCAAGTGTCCATCATTTTATTCTGCTCCTCCTGAGTGAGAGCATCCGTTACCCAAGGTAGCATTGACTGAAGAACCTCAGCCCCCGTTGTGCCAATTATACGACCGACAAGTTTGTCTTGCTCCTCGACTGAGAAATGCCTATCGAACAATGGCCAGAGCTCGACCTCCTCACGCATAACGTGATGGTCCAGAGTTACTTTAATGGATTTGCACATGCCCTGAATCTTTGTAGCCAGCTCACTATATTTTTTTAAACAATCATCACGAGCTAAAGAACTGGCAAGATTTTCGCCCAGATCCCCAGCTACATTTTTTGCATTCAAATTCTCATGAAGCAGAGAAAGCTCAGCTAGGGCGGATGAGATATCCTCAAACAGTTCTTCTTCCTGCTTGTGGTCCAAGGTGTAGGAATGGCTGACATTATGAAGAGTTTCCTTTGATTCTAAGGCAGGGAACACAATGTCATCTTCTGCATTACTGTGCGCTCTGTACAAACCCCATAGAAGTCGAAATCTACCAGTAAACTGTCTGAGAAAATTTTCATTGCAGTCGCCAAGTTTCCCAGACTCGACATCTAAAAATTCCAAGTCCTTCCGAATTGCTTTGTGAAATTTAAAAATGTTATCAATCGGCCGTGTTCTGAGACCACCGACAGTGAAGGTATTATCCGTTTCCCAGTTAAAAAGACTGGAATTGAGAGAAGGGGCACTTGAACCAAAAGATAATGAGCGCAAAGATTTTGCTGTGGCTAAGGAATTGATTCCTAGACTACTGCTGTTGACCCCTAACCCAGGAACACAACACGACTGGTTACTGGCAGAGACATTCCGAGATTCCATTTCTGAAGAATTAGAAGAATTGCTTTCCACAGATAAGTTTCCCTGCTCGATAGTCTTCTGACAATTCTGAGCTTTTCTTATATCCATACTTGCATTGGAGATACCTGAACAGGGACAGTTATGACACAAGCTGCCAAATTGCATTTCATTAAGCACCTTGGCAGGACAACCGCCAATTGCACTAGAGGATAAACAGGTTCCCCTACGACGACCTTTGCAAGCCCAGCCAGAGAACAACGTTACCAAAGCAGTATCTGATGAGGGAGCTGCAATAAAAAATTTGGTTAGAACAAATGACGTTGATCACATGTTAAAACATTATACAAACTGCTAAGGAGTTTTAATAGATTAAGAGAAAAACAAAAGATCAGAGGCTACCTGCCAGATGCATGTTAGAAAGAAAGCACTGAGCCTCCTCGTCACTCAATGATCCAACCAACCATGGCAAGACACATTCAATCAATCGCAACGGCATAACACACAAGCTCTGGTAAAGAAGTTCCCGCTGCCGCTCGGGCCTGAAAAGCTTTCTTGCAAGTGGAAGAACCTGAGATAGTGAATAGAATGTAATTAGGTTGGCAGTTTAATAAATCAAACCAGTCTTCTATTTGAAGATCCAACAACAGATAATTCACCTGCAGATCACCCTGATTCATGTTCTATACATGCATTTTTGTTTTTTTCAATTTTAAAAAGGCTGAGATTGACTTATATTTGGATGAGGTTGAACTTTTACATTCAAAACTACCGATGGAAACAACCCTGCACACCTGAAGTTCCTCACTAAGAAAATGTTTCTTCACGATCTCCATTATATGGTCAGTTTGTGAGCACAATTCAGAATAAAATTCAGCTGATGAGTTTGCACCAGCACTTTCAATACTTGCAATCAAGCCTCTGAACTTGTTGAATTCACTCTCTTCTTCCGCATGCTCCTCAACAAAAGACATTTCTGCATCTACAGCAGGGAATATAACGCTGTCCTCAGCTATGCTGCAGCAGGTAAAAATGAGTTCAAGACATCTTGCCATTAGATAACAGAGTCCAAAATGTGGCAAAAAAATTGAAGTGTTACTCAATTTCCGGCCAATGTTACTTTATCTCTTGGCAATGAAGCTGACCAACCAAAAAAAAATGTTATAGAAATTTAATATGTGATCATGAGTGTTTTGAATTCCCAACAAAGTATTGCTATTCCACTCAAGAACTAAAATACATACAAACCACCAAAGACAGTGTGACAACGAAAGATATATAAATAAATAGTTTAAGGATTACACATAATGCACAACAGTCCCATACTACAACTTCCAAATTCCAACACTACTTAGATAACTAAACAAACTTAGAAGTAAGAATATGTGTCCAGACTTAAGAAAAAGAAACAGAAAAGAGGAGGAAAAGAAATGGATAGAGAAAGAAAAATATGGGTCATAGTACAATTGTGTACCTGTGAAAGATACACACTTCGGCTATAAATTGAAGCCTCTGGTTAAACGCAGATAAATCAGAGAAATCTCCTGTTAACTTTATACTTCTGGCTGTTTCAGCAATATCATTCAGCTCCTTTTCAATAGCCTTATGCCAATGCAATATATCATCCACTGGGTGAGATGGTGAAGGTCTGACATCATTACAATCAGACAGCAGAAAATCTTTTGTGGCAGCCCAAGACAACTCACAAGGGCAATGTCCATTCTCAGTTGGATTTACTGAGCTGCCAGCAAGTCTAGGATCATCATCGCTGCGTTTCCGCTTGTTGCTTATCTTTACTCCATCCATCCAATTGAATATAATCTTAATTACAAAAAGAAGAAAAGTCATAACAATGGGATTAACAGGTGTTTCATGGCTACATTTCTAATCAAGGTATCTAACCTGTTGCAGTAGCTTCTCATCAGGGATTATTCTGTGCAAGCATTTACGCATATCCTGCCGTTCATCAGATGAAATTGACGATGAAAGCCATGGCAAAAATTCTGCCATCATATTTACAGGAATGCTGCACAAGAATTGCCACACTAACGATGCCTGCTCTTCAAACGAGAACTTCTCAGTAAGCAATGGGAAGACCTGCCCAATCAAAATTGTTATATTAGGCTTAGACAGGCAGGATATAAAGGTCCAAAATTGTTGTTACATCAGGCATAGACAGTGCCAGTATAGATACCAAAGTCTTAATTTCATGCATTATGGTATGCAAAGCATAAACGGCATCATTTATATATTTATTTTCTTAATACCTTTTGTTAATGGGGACCACACACACCTCAAACTTTTGTATAATAATCTAGAAGTTCACTTTAATCACCTCCAAGTTTCCAAAGAAACAGTTAAGCTTATTCATTAAAGTTCCCAGAGAACTTTTTATTATTATTAAGGGAACTAAGAAGAAACTTACGGGTTCCAGATAATGAAATAATTGAACAGATAAGAAAAATTCCAAATAAAGTAAACATATCAAGTAAGTTTTTGAGTGATTCATTGCGCTGTCCGCACCAGCTCCTGGAATACCTCAACCCATTTTCTCAATTACCACTCAAAGTACTCTCCGATGATGGCTCTAGCCTGGAAAATTTTTTGGCTGATTAACTGACAAAAATGGTGGCTAAGGCCTTTTAATTTGCTTATTCAATTTTACTAACGCAAGCGCTTAACAAGACCTTAAAGAAGTGATCCTACCTAATCTAGGTCTAACATGGATATTTTTATTTTAAGTAGCTTTACCAATAGTAATCAATAAATAAGGTGAACTCCATCCACTTCAAATGGAACAAAAGTGTGAGAGGATTATTGATCATACGGGGCATCAAATGCTACATGTAATGTTGCATGACAAACAACTGTTGATCAATGGAATGCTTAAAACACTACTAGAAGAGTGGTTGTCCAGGATATACGGTCTTCTGAGAAGTAACATAAAGTAGTATCAAAATTAAACCTGCTCCTCTTCCTTAGACATGTGCTGACTGATTGAGGTTTGAAGAGCCCCTGTACAAGAGGCCAACTCTCGCTTATAACTTTCTTCATTCTTCATTTCACTTCCGAGCAATGAAAACAGCTGATCAAAGAGCACACTTTCTCCCTCATGCTCAAGCGAATAAGTTCGAGCCACATTCTTCACACGGATATCTAGCGCAGGAAATATAACCTGACATTTCCAATGCAGAATACTTTTTAGTGGTCAGTCAATTCTAGGGGAACTATTAAGCAATGGAACACAAATAAGATGCAAATGAGATTCGTACTCAGGCCACTACGAGGAGCATACAACTTCCGCTGATAACATAGTATAGAAATAAACTATAGAGAATACCTCCTCGTGTAAATTAATTAATCAGCACTCATCACTCATGAGAAATTTCATGGCTAAAATTCGTGTAACTTTCAGTGCACATGAGAGGCAATTAAACTTGTGTGATAAGAAATGTAAATTAAACAATTATTTCCAAAGCCTTCCACAATATCAAAGTTAATTTAGCTGCAAATAAGTTCATCTCAAGCAATCTAAACGAAAGCAAGTTCACCCTTAAGAAAATAATAAAATATAAAAAAAAAAAACCTAGAAAGCACGTGAAATTGATGAATTTAGTAAAAATAGCTCTGAAAACCACAATTAACAAAAGAGCCATCCGAAGCAAACACGCCCAACAAACAGTAAGCGAACAAAGGAGCGCAAACCTCATCTTCGGCATTGCAATGGTGTCTGTAAATCGACCTCAAGAAATGGCACTTCTCCACCAACTGTTTAATGTCCCCGCCGCTCCTGTTGGTGGCCAGAGCCAGGGCGGTCCGGTGGAGCCCGGCCAGCTCCGCCCGAATGGCCTTGTGGAAGAACGAAAAGATCCTAATCGGAGAAGCAAGCCTCAGCGCCGCAGCCGAGTGGCCGTTAGAATCCACCGGCGCCGCCACAGGCGCGGCCGGAATCACGGAAACGCCTCCATTCTGTATCCCCGGCGTCGCCATCTAACTCATACACACACACACCGGAATCAAGCAATAATAAGAGCTTCTTCCTTTTTTTTCTTCTTGTTTTCTCCCCCTTTCGGGAATTTTCTCTCTCTACTTGTTAATTATTATTAATTATAACTTTTTTGCTCATTTAATAGAAAAAAAAAAAGGAAAA
>CACSLK010003174.1:11517374-11540757 GCA_902706635.1 Striga hermonthica
AAATAATAATTATAATAATAATAATAATAATAATAATAATAATAATAATAATAATAATAATAATAATAATAATAATAATTCAATATATATATATATACACACACACATAAGTGGCCAGCCTGATTTGCAATTTGTAATTATGAAATTGGACGCAAAACATGTTGTAAAATTAACAAACTTTTTATTTTATTATTTATTTTTATTTTTTATAGTATATATTTACTTTTGGGAATTAGTGTTAGTCATTTCCATGCAAAAGGCTGAAATTTTTTTGAAGTGTGTGTCTTATCTATCTTATCATGATAAATTTTGATATTATTGTATAGTAATAATGAATAGATGAATACGTCTATATAATTGAACATTCGGTTGATGAAAAACTCAAGCAAAAGAATACTTTTTGTTTTCTTGTATTTCAATGGACAGAAACCCAAATTTTCCTAATTGAAATATGCTTAATTCTTCTGAAGACGACAGCCCGTCTTCTGTAAATTCTCGCTATAGTCGACACATACCTCTCGCGCTTGGTCAATTTCCTATAATGCAGTTGCAACCCCAATTCCAAAAATTTTTCATATCAACCGATGCCATCTTTTTCCAACCAAGCCCCTGAACAACAATCTCAGTATATGTGGTCAATGGCATCCCAATATAATATCCCAAACTCATTTGGAATTTCTTTTCAACAAAGTAGTTTCATGCCAACAGCGATGAGTATTGGTTCACAAGATGCCGTAAGAGGTACTGCTGGACCAGAAGTTGAAGTCCTTGACAACATTTGTCATAACAAAGAAGTACAAAAAAATAAGGAAGGTAAGGCAAAGAGAGGTGCGGAAGCATCTGCAAAATCGTGGACACAAGACGAAGATGTGTTGCTTTGTCGAGCTTTCTGCACTATCTCGAGTGATCCGATTGTTGGGGCTCAACAGAGTTCAGATGGCTTTTGGAGGTGAATCACCCAATACTACAGTGAAAATAGTCAAGCTCGGGACTTTATTGAAAGATCTATGGAGTCGGCAAAATCTCATTTTTATGCTTTTCGTGGAGATTGCCTAAAATTTAATGCATCAATAAATAGGTTTCGAGCTGACCAGAGGAGTGGCGAAAATGATGCTATTGTGTTGCAAAATGCATTAATGGAGTGGAATAGTGATGGTAAGAGGAAAGGAGCCTTCAAATGGCTCTATTGTTGGGAAATTCTAAAAAATAGTCCTAAGTTTCAAAGGTCATCAACGACAAGTCGGGAAGGAAAAATGTCTAGAATGTTTGAATCGGGAGATCACACATCTGGAACTGCCCAAGATTTGGAGCAGGATTGTGATGATGATGAGAGATATGTGCGTCGCCCAATTGGTCAAAAGGCAGCAAATGCAGGGAAGAGAAAGGTAAAATGTAGCATGAGAAGTAACACTGATCAGAAAGCTGTACGTATGATGGAAGTCTTTGGACATATTAAGGATATACATGAAAAACAACATAATGAACGTAAAAATTTGGTTCGTATGGAGTCTTGGAAGGCCTATCGAGAAATGCTAAAGGAGGACATTTCAACAATGAGTGAAGAAGAATTAGAAGCTCACTACGTGCTTCTTGCTGAACTGAAAGAGGAATTGGGCCTCAATTAAATTTTTAATAATTTTCTAATGATGATTATGTACTGTATTTTTAAGTAATTTGTGTTGTTTTTAATTTTGATATGTACTTGTTTTTTATTATTATGTACTCGTATTGTATTTAATTTAATTGTGTACTCGATTTCTCCTTTGTGTTTATTTTAAAATTTTACCATATTTTATTTTATTTTGTGTACCATATTAAATACAAGTCCATGAAATATATTAGTTATTTATGTGCAAATAAAATTACAACAAAACAAAAGGCAAAAGAAAGGTAGGTATGGGATGGATACTCACGTGCTTCCCACCAAACTTAGTAGATGTTATTTTTTTCTCATTATAAATAGTTGTTTCAAATGTATTCTCAGACATCCACCAAATAATTTCTTTCTTCATCTTATTTGCCTTCTCTTTTGTATTATTTTTTTTCTTTTAAGATGTTTAGGAATACCAATGATAAAGTAGCATATCGTGCTTTCTTAAAAAATATGTTTGATGATTCTCTAGTGCAGGCTGAATTTTCCCTGATGGAGGCTGTGATTAATCAGTTCGAAGAAGCCAAACAATGTGAAAATTCAAGTAGGCGAGAAAGACGAGTAGTACATCGAGGTCGTGATGTCGGACACGCTCTGCTAATAAAAGATAAATATGCTACCGAACCCACCTATCACAAGGGCTTTTTCCGCTGTAGATTTTGTATGTCCAGACGTTTATTTTCTCGTATTGTCGATTCAGTTGAAAATTATTCTGATTATTTTAAGAGCAAAACAGATGCATCTGGTAGACAGGGCTTTTCACCTATTCAGAAGTCTACCGCGGCTATACGCCAACTAGCATACGGAGCACCTGTCGATCAGTATGATGAATACTTACGCATGTCGGAGCAAACGACTAATACAAGTCTTATCGAGTTTTGTCGAGCTGTGTGTTAGGTATTTTCATCTCAATACTTACGCTCACCTAATGTTGCTGACATCCAACGACTACTTTCATTGCACGAGGAAAAGCATGGTTTTTCTGGAATGCTGGGGAGCCTTGATTGTATGCATTGGGAGTGGAAAAATTGTCCTGTTCCTTGGCAAGGCTCGTACACTCGAGGAGATTATGGTGTACCAACGATAATACTTGAAGCGGTAGCCTCACAAGCCTTGTGGATCTGGCATGCCTTTTTTGGACTTGCTGGGTCACGCAATGATATCAATGTATTGCACGAGTCCCCATTATTTAACGATGTCTTACACGGTGTAGCACCTGAGGTAAGTTTTACAGTGAATGGAACCCAATATAATAAAGGATATTATTTAACAAATGGTATCTATCCGGAATGGGCAACGTTTGTCAAGAGCTTCCAGTGCCCAGATGATCCAAAAAGAAAAAAATTCAAGCAACGGCAAGAAGCTGCAAAAAAAGATGTTGAACGTGCTTTTGGGGTGCTCCAGTCAAGATGGGCAATTGTACGTGGCCCGACTCGTTTTTGGTATAAAGAAGATCTTAATGAAATAATATTATCATGTATTATTTTACATAATATGATAATTGAGGACGAGGACGATGATGCAACAAAATGGTCCAATGATGACACTGAGCCTCCAGTCCAAGCACGACAAGGCCATCCAAGAAATTTTCGTCGGTACTTACAAATAAGAGTCGAGATGCAAGATCGAGAAGTCCATCATCAACTTAGGCACGACCATGTTGAACATATTTGGAATGAACCTAATTAACAAGAGTAATCATTTAGTTTATCTATATTTTATTTCATCGTAACTTCCGCGTGCAATAATATGTATTTTTTCTTTATTTCATCGTAACTTTTATCTTGTTTGAGCAATGTGTTGTCGTTCGTTCTACTTTGAAAAATCTCGTTGTTTATTTTTATTTTAAAAACGTACTGAACTTGTTTTATACCATAAAAGTGAACTATTTTTTTATCTATGATTAATTCTAGTTTTATTTTAAATATTAATCTATAATTATAAATATGTGAAACATTTAGATTAAATAAAAATAAAAGTGGAGTTATAGTTTTAAAATATTAGTAAAAAATAAGAGTATAATATTTATTATAAAAATAAATGGAAAACATGTGGGACCCATAAAAATGAGGTTTATTGTTATTGGAGTTTATATGTGTAGAAGTGAGAATAAGGTTTTGAATGATGTTTCATATTGGGAATAGAGAAAGGAGGTTTGTGTAGTTGTATTATAAGAGATGCTCTTAGAGCAACTATAATAAAAGGTTTTCATGAGGTTTGAAAATTTGATTCTCATAGGTTTTCTATTATTTATATAAGGTTTGGGGTTTAGATTTTTAAAATCTATTTGGAATTCCAAACATGTTTCCAAAATTATGTAGAAATTGTATGTACAAATGCATAAAAGGACGTGATGTTCAATTCCTCATCAAATATGTCAATATGATACACGGATGCGTAGGATGAAAAAGGTGTTTGGCCCCACAACAACTTTGTGGTTGTTTGTTCTCCACAATTATTTTAATGACGTTTTTTTCCTTTTTTTTTTTAAAAAAAATATTCCTTCCAATTGAGTTTTTTTTTTATTATTTAATGAGGGCAACTTCGGGTGTTCCGTTGGGCCTCGATAAGCGAGTCGAGCATTAACAAAAAGTGCTTTCGAGAATGCACGAGATGTGTAGAAGCCGTTTGTGGCATCGATTTATTATTTCGAGGTCCCGATCATTTATTTAGAGAAGCTCGAGTTTGAGGTTGCATATTAGTAAAATAAACAAAAATGCCGTTTACGTGGGTCCCGCAAGGTCGCGTTTGACTTCGGTTTACCGAAAATCGAGTTGAGACGTGTATATGATTTAGACACGGTGTTATGCGGGGAATTTATTGAGTATTTCGGAGATCCGATCATTTAACTAGAGAAGCTTGAATTCCCGTGGGAATAGTAGCAAAATGAGCGAATTTTTCGCTATATATTAGCTTATTTAATGAGGCGACTTCCGGTGTTCTGTCGGGCCTCGATAATCGACTCAAGCATCAACGAAAAGTGCTTTCGAGAAAGCAAGAGAAGATGAGAAGCCGTTTGTGGTGTCGATTTATTATTTCGAGGTCCCGATCATTTAATTAGAGAAGCTCGAGTTCGAGGTTGCATATTAGTAAAATAAATAAAAAAGCTGTTTATGTGGGTCCCGCAAGGTTGCATGTGACTTCGGTTTACCGAGAATCAAGTGCAGACGTGTAGATGATTCAGGCACGATGTCATGAGGGACATTTATCGAGTATTTGGTAGTTCCGAGCATTTAACTAGAGAATCATGAATTCCCAAGGAAATAGTAGCAAAATGAGCGAATTTTTCGATATATATTAGCTTATTTAATGAGGCAACTTTCGGTGTTCCGTCGGGCCTCGATAAGCGACTCGATAACGAAAAGTGCTTTCGAGAAAGCACGAGAAGATGAGAAGCCGTTTGTGGTGTCGCTTTATTATTTCGAGGTCCTGATCATTTATTTAGAGAAGCTCGAGTTCGAGGTTGCATATTAGTAAAATAAATAAAAAAGTTAATTACGTGGGTCCCGCAAGGTCGCGTGTGTCTTCAGTTTACCGAGAATCGAGTTGAGACGTGTAGATGATTCAGGCACGATGTCATGCGGGGCATTTATCGAGTATTTCGGAGTTCCAAGCATTTAACTAGAGAAGCTTGAATTCTCGTGGGAATAGTAGCAAAATGAGCGATATTTTCGCTATATATTTTCTTATTTAATAGGCGACTTCTGGTGTTCCGTCGGGCCTCGATAAGCGAGTCGAGCATCAACGAAAAGTGCTTTCGAGAATGCTCGAGAAGATGAGAAGCCGTTTGTGGCGTCGATTTATTATTTCGAGGTCCCGATCATTTATTTAGAGAAGCTCGAGTTCGAGGTGAATAATAATAATAATAATAATAATAATAATAATAATAATAATAATAATAATAATAATTATATATATATATACACACACATAAGTGGCCAGCCTGATTTGCAATTTGTAATTATGAAATTGGACGCAAAACATGTTGTAAAATTAAAAAACTTTTTATTTTATTATTTATTTTTATTTTTTATAGTATATATTTACTTTTGGGAATTAGTGTTAGTCATTTCCATGCAAAAGGCTGAAATTTTTTTGAAGTGTGTGTCTTATCTATCTTATCATGATAAATTTTGATATTATTGTATAGTAATAATGAATAGCTGAATACGTCTATATAATTGAACATTCGGTTGATGAAAAACTCAAGCAAAAGAATACTTTTTGTTTTCTTGTTTTTCAATGGACAGAAACCCAAATTTTCCTAATTGAAATATGCTTAATTCTTCTGAAGACGATAGTCCGTCTTCTGTAAATTCTCGTTATAGTCGAAACATACCTCTCGCGCTTGGTCAATTTCCCATAATGCAGTTGCAACCCCAATTCCAAATTTTTTCATATCAACCGATGCCTTCTTTTTCCAACCAAGCCCCTGAACAACAATCTCAGTATATGTGGTCAATGGCATCCCAATATAATATCCCAAACTCATTTGGCATTCCTTTTCAACAAAGTAGTTTCATGCCAACGGCGATGAGTATTGGTTCACAAGATGCCGTAAGAGGTACTGCTGAACCAGAAGTTGAAGTCCTTGACAACATTTGTCTCAACAATGAAGTACAAAAAAATAAGGAAGGTAAGGCAAAGAGGTGCGAAAGAATCTGCAAAATCGTGGACACAAGACGAAGATGTGTTGCTTTGTCGAGCTTTCTGCACTATCTCGAGTGATCCGATTGTTGGGGCTCAACAGAGTTCAGATGGCTTTTGGAGGTGAATCACCCAATACTACAATGAAAATGGTCAAGCTCGGGACTTTATTGAAAGATCTATGGAGTCGGCAAAATCTCATTTTTATGCTTTTCATGGAGATTGCCTAAAATTTAATGCATCAATAAATAAGTTTCGAGCTGACCAGAGGAGTGGCGAAAATGATGCTATTGTGTTGCAAAATGCATTAATGGAGTGGAATAGTGATGGTAAGAGGAAAGGAGCCTTCAAATGGCTCTATTGTTGGGAAATTCAAAAAAATAGTCCTAAGTTTCAAAGGTCATCAACGACAAGTCGGGAAGGAAAAAAAGTCTAGAATGTTTGAATCGGGAGATCACACATCTGGAACTGCCCAAGATTTGGAGCAGGATTGTGATGATGATGAGAGATATGTGCGTCGCCCAATTGGTAAGAAGGCAGCAAATGCAGGGAAGAGAAAGGTAAAATGTAGCATGGGAAGTAACACTGATCAGAAAGCTGTACGTATGATGGAAGTCTTTGGACATATTAAGGATATACATGAAAAACAACATAATGAACTTAAAAATTTGGTTCGTATGGAGTCTTGGAAGGCCTATCGAGAAATGCTAAAGGAGGACATTTCAACAATGAGTGAAGAAGAATTAGAAGCTCACTACGCGCTTCTTGCTGAACTGAAAGAGGAATTGGGCCTCAATTAAATTTTTAATAATTTTCTAATGATGATTATGTACTGTATTTTTAAGTAATTTGTGTTGTTTTTAATTTTGATATGTACTTGTTTTTTATTATTATGTACTCGTATTGTATTTAATTTAATTGTGTACTCGATTTCTCCTTTGTGTTTAATTTAAAATTTTACCATATTTTATTTTATTTTGTGTACCATATTAAATACAAGTCCATGAAATATATTAGTTATTTATGTGCAAATACAATGACAACAAAACAAAAGGCAAAAGAAAGGTAGGTATGGGATGGATACTCACGTGCTTCCCACCAAACTTAGTAGATGTTATCTTTTTCTCATTATAAATAGATGTTTCAAATGTATTCTCAGACATCCACCAAATAATTTCTTTCTTCATCTTATTTGCCTTCTCTTTTGTAGTATTTTTTTATTTTAAGATGTTTAGGAATACCAATGATAAAGTAGCATATCGTGCTTTCTTAAAAAATATGCTTCATGATTCTCTAGTGCAGGCTGAATTTTCCCTGATGGAGGCTGTGATTAATCAGTTCGAAGAAGCCAAACAATGTGAAAATTCAAGTAGGCGAGAAAGACGAGTAGTACATCGAGGTCGTGATGTCGGACACGCTCTGCTAATAAAAGATAAATATGCTACCGAACCCACCTATCACAAGGGCTTTTTCCGCTGTAGATTTTGTATGTCCAGACGTTTATTTTCTCGTATTGTCGATTCAGTTGAAAATTATTCTGATTATTTTAAGAGCAAAACAGATGCATCTGGTAGACAGGGCTTTTCACCTATTCAGAAGTTTGCCGCGGCTATACGCCAACTAGCATACGGAGCACCTGCCGATCAGTGTGATGAATACTTACGCATGTCGGAGCAAACGACTAATACAAGTCTTATCGAGCTGTGTGTTAGGTATTTTCATCTCAATACTTACGCTCACCTAATGTTGCTGACATCCAACGACTACTTGCATTGCACGAGGAAAAGCATGATTTTTCTGGAATGTTGGGGAGCCTTGATTGTATGCATTGGGAGTGGAAAAATTGTCCTGTTGCTTGGCAAGGCTCGTACACTCGAGGAGATTATGGTGTACCAACGATAATACTTGTAGCGGTAGCCTCACAAGCCTTGTGGATCTGGCATGCCTTTTTTGGACTTGTTGGGTCACGCAATGATATCAATGTATTGCACGAGTCCCCATTATTTAACGATGTCTTACACGGGGTAGCACCTGAGGTAAATTTTACAGTGAATGGAACCCAATATAATAAAGGATATTATTTAACAGATGGTATCTATCCGGAATGGGCAACGTTTGTCAAGAGCTTCCAGTGCCCAGATGATCCAAAAAGAAAAAAATTCAAGCAACGGCAAAAAGCTGGAAGAAAAGATGTTGAACGTGCTTTTGGGGTGCTCCAGTCAAGATGGGAAATTGTACGTGGCCCGACTCGTTTTTGGTATAAAGAAGATCTTAATGAAATAATATTATCATGTATTATTTTACATAATATGATAATTGAGGACGAGGGTGATGATGCAACAAAATGGTCCAATGATGACACTAAGCCTCCAGTCCAAGCACGACAAGGCCATCCAAGAAATTTTCGTCGGTACTTACAAATAAGAGCCGAGATGCAAGATCGAAAAGTCCATCATCAACTTAGGCACGACCTAGTTGAGCATATTTGGAATGCACCTAATTAACAAGAGTAATCATTTAGTTAATCTATATTTTTTTTCATCGTAACTTCCGCGTGCAATAATATGTATTTTTTCTTTATTTCATCGTAACTTTTATCTTGTTTGAGCAATGTGTTGTCGTTCGTTCTACTTTGAAAAATCTCGTTGTTCATTTTTATTTTAAAAACGTATCGAACTCGTTTTATACCATGAAAGTGAACTATTTTTTTTTATCTATGATTAATTCTAGTTTTATTTCAAAAACTAATCTATAATTATAAATATGTGAAACATTTAGATTAAATAAAAATAAAAGTGGAGTTATATTTTTAACATATTAATAAAAAATAAGAGTATAACATTTATTATAAAAATAAATGGGAAACACGTGGGACCCATAAAAATGAGGTTTATGAGGTTTATCGTTATTGGAGGTTTATATGTGTAGGAGTGAGAATAAGTTTTGAATGATGTGGCATATTGGGAATAGAGAAAGGAGGTTTGTGTAGTTTTATTATAAGAGATGCTCTAAATAGAGTCGGGCACATGCAGACTTTAAGGACAATGGGGGTACAAATAATCAACACCGTAGGTCCACGGTCAAATTATTATTTAACCAGTTAAAAAAATAAAAAAATTAAATCTTGACAGACACCAGCTTCTTATTTACTAGATAGGGTTGAGTATCACGTTCAGACGTTCTCATTTTAATAATAGTGACACATTTGATCCAATCTCTGTAGAGTATATACATTTATGTATAATATTTGGTTTATATGTATTTTGGGAAGAAAAAGGAAGTAAGAAAAAAAAATTGAGTATAGCATACGCATAAATTCCACAAGTTAAAAAATCACATACTATTGAAGGTTAAATAATTCTAAACATTTCATTTTTATTTTTTTATATTCCAACTGTTGTTGTGTGATTGTTAACAACGATTTTATATGAGATTAGCAAAGTGTTTAAGTTAGTTTGAACGTAAAGCATGCATCCAAACAAGAACAATGGCCCCGGTCCGAGGTGAACCGAGGTGAAAGGTGTTGGGCTTTTTTTGTATATATGTGAATGTTCATAGATCGATCCCTGTACAAGAATAAGAATCTTCTATTTATAGTATCTTTTTCGGGCTCGTATATCGAGGTGTAGGGTCGCATTTGTATAAAGTAGCTTTTGGATGGGCGGTTCTGTTGGTAGGGCCCACTTGAATGATGACATAACTTGTGGTGTAAGAACATGTCGTGTGTGCATCTCGTCACCTGCTTTGGGTGTGGCGACCTCGGTTTGCGGTAACTTCGATTTTCAGCAGGCAGGTCGGTTTTCTTTGAGTCGAGCCAGAGTTCGGTTGTAATCTGAACCGAGGTGATTATAAATAGGCTAGCACCAATGAGGACTCACTTAACATGTGATTTCGGGCGGATAACATGGATTACCGGGTCGGATGATAACAGAGAGGCCCCCGGTGTTAGTGAGCATATGCTAGTGATGGTCGCTGACGCCGTAAAAAAAGTTAGAAATTTCGAGCTGGTAATATGCTGTGAATCAGATGTGACTATACCGAGGTGCTCTTATAACCTGAAGTGACTGAAGTGACCAGTTGATTACGAAGTTAGAACACTTCGTGAAATTTTTGGGTGGGAAGGGCGGATAAGCTTTAATTGCAGAGGCTGCATAACAGATAGTAATTAATGTCGTGTGTGATGAAAGGTTGCGCCGTAATAGAAAGGGGTAACGGTGTATCATGACTCGAAGTTGGTCGAATTGGCACTCCAATATTATCGGTGGGATCCGATGTTGGTGAGGCATCTTGATATTAAGCCAAACGATGAAGAAGGTGACAACCAAGTTGAAGAAGATGCCCTGGTATTGGAAAATCATTGGAGACGGCCGGTGAGAAAGTGGCCGGATTCGAACGTTTATTTTTTGGGTGAGCCTAGCATTTTAACAGACGCCGATGTGGTTTTATTGCGGGAACACATTCGGATCCTGGCATTGGTGAAAATTTTTGCGCCATATCCAGGGGAAAAGATAACTTGCCCACCTCCAGGATGTGTGGGCATATTTGCTGAGAGCTTGAGATCGGGACTGCGGTTTTCGTTGCCAAACTTAATCACGGAGTATCTTCGCAGTTGGGGGCTACCTTTATGTAAAAAAACACCGAATAGCTGGAAAAAGATCATCGGGTTGATGGTCCTTTTGAATGAGAAGGGTTGGGGTCTCCCGTCGTGTGAGAAAATTAGAAGCATTTATGCTTTTAAGAAAAATCCGAGTGGAGAGTAGCGGAGACTTCATGCTACACGGCCTTAAGGTTGGAGAACTAATCACCGACATTCCAGAAACCCTCCGTGGCTTCCAGGAGAATGGTTGTGGGTAGGAGGAGAGTGGCAATCAGAGGGCTTTTTTCATGAACCTCAGATTGACGGGATGACGATCCCAATGAATATTCACTCCGGAAATAGTAAGTTTGTTTTGCTATATTTTGAGTATTTTCTGATATAGGGTTGTTTTGTGTACTAACAGGTTGGAACTTTTCGTATGTGTAGAGAAGGGACCAAAACCGAAGGAACCAAAGCTTAGTCCAGAATTCGGTGGTCGACTGCTTGAGCTCTTTGATTTGGATGAGGAACTCCGTAATTATAAAAGGTTAGTAGTTGACTCGAAGCTCGAAGTTGCTAGTCTATCTCTTGGAGTCTCGACTTCTGATTTTGCCCCGGGTGAGTAGAGTTGACTTGTTATTATGATTTAGACCTCGGAATAGTTGCAAAGGTTTCGGCTGACTTTGTGAATTTTTCTGTTTGTGCAGTATATTATCCAGTGCTCGGATTTTCTGGTTACCGAAACGTTAAAGAGGCTAAGCAGTTCAGGCGTTGTTTTCTGAATAAAGACCTTCAGTCTAAGTTTGGTAAGAGTCGTGAATTAAGGTTAACCAACGTCATGAGGAGGGATTTGGTTAAGGCCTTAGTAAAAAGAACTGTCGGGCGAAAGCCTACCGATGTCGGAGTGGGTGCGACATCGGCGATTAACTTGGAGAGTCCAAAGTCTCATCAGGAAGAAGCGCCTTCGGATGTTCCACTGGTTATAAATGCAGCGACAATCAACCAGGCCGAGCCAAAAGAAAACCCGGTAAGGAACGAAGTAAAATTAGCGGGGCAGACGCTCACCGAAGTCCCAGTAGAGGAGCCTGAAAAACAACAATCACCCCCGAAGTCGCTAGAAACTCCACAACCAAAGAAGAAAAAAAGAAAGTTGGTCAAAATATCCGCTGGAGACGTCTCCACTGCCGAGGAGGGAGGACGAGGAAGAGACATGACTCCGATCGACGTGACAAGGAAAGAAGACGAAAAAATCTCCTCTGGTTGATAAATCCTTCTTGTCCATTGACGAAGAGAGGGTTGCAAATCTGAATATCCCGGAGGGAGTTGTCGAAGACTGGTTCACCACTTTCCAGTCGGTCAAAGTGCCCCGAATCGATGCGAGAACGGCTGTCTCTGAGAATTCTATCAATGTCGCACGAGTTCTTTTGATGGGCATGGGATCCGATGTCCGAAATTGGAGTGCCATCTCTGTCAAGTATGCTGAAGCTTAATTATGCTAAAGCATGTATGGGTCGAGCCTTGGTGAGCCTTGTTGCAGCCGAGGACGATCATCTGAGAATTACGGTATAGTTAGAAGAAAAGAGACATACAGTGGCTCTTCAGGATGGTACGATCGCATCTCTACAAGAGGAAGCTGTGAAAGCTGAGGAGAGTCTAAAGGAGGTTATAATAAGTAAAGATGCACAGATCGAGGTGGCGTAGAAGGAGATTTTGGTGTTGTCCGAGGAGAAAAAATCTTTCCAGGCCGAAATTCAGGAGTTAAAGGCTCGTCTCTCTTTTGTCGAACAACACAGCAAGTCGCTTGAAGCGAGACTTGAAGAAAAGGAGAAACAATTGGTGAAGGAACGGACTGAGCACCAGGCAACTCGACGTGACCGCCAGGAAAAATAGACATTGTTGATCTGATCTAGAGAAGCTCACCAATCCGAGGTCGACCGACTTAACAGAGAAAAGGTCGAATATGGCCAGCTTATGTACGCGAACAGGTTGCAAGCTGGTAGAGATGCAGTACCCGAAAAAGAAGTAGTGCCAACGGCGGATGAAACGGCCGCAAGAGTTGATGGCGGTCTCGACTTGAAGATGGAGATGAACACTTGCATAAATCTCTGATGGGTGATCGAGAGATGCAATGCCAGATTCTATGATGTAGATGAACTACGGATGTTCCTTTTCCATAAACTGGAAAAGTATAATTTTGACATGGAGATCAAAGGCATGCATATCGAGGCCGATGATGATGAGCGGGAATTTTGCACTCTGATGCTTGACCGTGCCGAAAGATTCTACACAAAAAACCAATTTGCCGCCTCTCTCTAAGGAATGCGAGGCTTTACTCCGTCGGGCTTATGTGAACGTGATCCTCGAAGGTGAAAAAGAGAAGAGAAATGAGCTGGCCGACCTTTATATTGAAACGCTCGCTGATGTTGTTATCGAGCAAAATTTTGAAGACATGACCCCAGAGCAGATTCAGAAGACGGTCGCAGCTTATGCCGAGGAGAGGGCTAAGACGAAAGAGAAAGAAGTCGGGGAAGTCGAAGTTGTACCCGAGGTGGATGAGGTACCAGCTGATGTGACTGATCCTCGATACGAGTTTGTCCCAGTGTCCAACACAGCTATTGACTCGGCGGCAAGGGTTAAGGAAGTTGTTGTGTTGGAACAAGTTCATGAGCAAATGTTGGCGAAACCGGCTGATCTGGAAGTCGGAGAAAGCAGCGGCGCCGACCGAAGTGGGGAAGAGAAGAATGATGCTGCTTGATTTATGTTTTTATGTTTTAGTATTATTATTAAACGAGGGATCAGTATGTTGATGCCCTTAGTAGGTAAGGATGATGTATTACTGACTTTTGAAGTGAACAACTGTGTTTCGATTTTACGATTACAAGTTGTCCTTTTTTTGCTGTATTCATTTAGCAATTTTGAAATCAAGTGTGATAAGCTCCGAAAAGGTGTAAGATCAATATCTTAACTCAGATTTAACTTATGACAATTAATGAGATGAAATTATTCTGTTATAAGATGTGAAAGGACTGAATTTGAAACCGAGTTGTGTAGTTTCGATGAAATAATTTCCGAGCACAACTTGATTTGAAAATATGTTCGGTTGAAATATAAATCGATTTGCAAGCTGTAGGGGACTTGCAAAACTTGACACTGTTCACGCTGTGTCCGAGCTAAACTGGGGTCATCGAACTTCGTCATGGTTCGATTATGGAATGGTCTCAACAAAATCAAGTGTACTTGGATGTCAATGAGACCCGTCAAATCATTTTTGGTGAATTGACGCAGACGAGCTTTAGCCTAACCAAATCAAATGTGGGATTTGGAGGTATTACAAGGCATCAGCAAAACCGAATGTCAGAATGTTTACATCGGTACCGAGCTTGCTCGGATTTAGAAGTGAAAGTCTTCGAATTTTGTTACATCAAAAGGATGACTTCATTCCCTGAAAAAGCAAAAGCAGGGTTCATCAAAAGGAAGGTACACTACACGATCTCCGGTAGATTATTGATAAAACTTCTTCAAGAACACAGCATTCCACGGATACTGATGAGGAGTCCCGTCAGGATATGCAATTCGGTATGATCCATGGGGTAGAACTTGGATAATCTTAAAAGGTCCTTCCCACTTCGGTTTAAGCGGGCTAGGATCAGGTCCAATGATTCTCTTAAGAACTAAATCTCCAACTCAGAACATACGAGGTTTAAATTTGGAATTGATGTACCTCTCTCTTCTTTATTTGTGAGAAGCAATTTTGAGTTCGGCACGGGTGTGTAGTTCATCAAGTAAATCAAGTATTGCTTTCATATTCTCCGAGTTGGAATCTTCGGTATAATTTTGAATTCGGTAGGTCGGTGCACCTAGCTCAACAGGGACCACAACCTCTGAACCATATCTCAATGAGAATGGAGTTTCGCCCGTGGAAGTTCTTGCAGTTGTTCGATATGCCTATAAAACGTGTGGCAATTCTTCTGGCCAGGCCCCTTTAGCAGCGATGAGTCGGACTTTGAGACCATTCTTTATGATTTTGTTGACGGCGTTGACCTGGCTGTTTGGCTGAGGATGATATGGTGATAGAAAAAGTGTTTGATCCCGTATTCTTCGCAAAGAGACTCGAGCTTCTTGCCTTCAAATTGTCTGTCGTTGTTAGTAATGATGGAATTCGGTACTCCAAATCGACAGATTATTGACTTCCATATGAAATCGACAACTTTTTGCTCCGTAATGGTAGTTAATGGTTCCGCTTCGGCCCATTTAGTAAAATAGTCAACAACGACAACGACAAATCGAACACCACCTTTTCCGGTGGGTAAAGGGCCGATTAGGTCAATCCCCCATTTTGCAAAAGGCCAAGGACTGTAAACCTACTTGAGCATTTCGGGGAATTGATGAGTACTGGGAGCGAAAACTTGGCACTTCGGACATTTACGAACTCAAGCTGCGGCATCCGCTTTCAGGGTCGGCCATTAATACCATTGTCGTAAAATTTTGTATGACAACGCTTGAGCATCGGGGTGTGTTCCACAGATCCCTTCATGCAATTCTTCCAGGACATATCGGGACTCAGATTCGTTTAAACACTTTAAGAGGGAACCGAATATCCTCTTTTAAACAATGTTCCGTTGTCCATGGTGTACCGAGCAACTCGAATTCGAAGCGTTCGAGCTTCTTTGGGATCTCAGGGCAAGGCCCCGGTTTCCAGGTATTGAACAATTGGGTCCATCAATGTCGGAGGCCTTTGCGACATTGTCGAGTCAACAGCCAGGACTTCGTGAGAATGCGTCAATGGTTGCTCCTGCTGTCCGACTTGAACGTATTCTACACTTTCCATTCTGATGCTTGAAGCTAATCGCGACAAAGCATAGGCTTGTACGTTGAGCGTTCGAGGGATATGTTCGACTTGAACGGAGAACTTCGATAACTTGTGCTTGGTCAGGATAAGTATGGTATCAACTGAGGTTCCTTGACTTCATATGATCCATTTATTTGGTTCACCAGGAGCTGTGAGTCGGAGAAGACTTTGAGACATTTAATGTTCATTGACTCTGCTAAGCTCAACCCGAATAGTAAGGCTTCGTACTCAGCTTCATTGTTAGTTGCTGGAAAGAGAAATTTGACCGAGTGGCAAAATAACTTATTTTCGGGATCAGCCAAAACTATCTCTGCACCTGCTCGGTTAGCGGTGGAAGACCCGTCAATGTAAAGAACCCAGGGTCGGTCATCATCTTGTGCTTCTACAGTCTGCGTGAATTCGACAATGAAATCAGATAGAACTTGTGCTTTGATCGCGGTCCTCGGTTGGTAATGTATGTCGAATTTTCCGAGTTCCATGGCCCATTTGATCATATGCCCCGAGGTGTCGGGACGATGTAAAATTTGTCGTAACAGGTACGGCGTACGAACAGTTACGGAATGCTCTTGAAAATACGGACACAGTTTTCGAGTTGTCGTGATGAGTGCAAAGGCAAGCTTCTTCATGGGAGGATAATGCTGCTCGGCGTCGTGTAAGGCCTTGCTGACGTAATAAACAGGTGATTGTTGTGTCCCTTCTTCTCGCATGAGGACGGCACTGATCGCCGTGTCGCTGACTCCGTGATTTAAAAATAGCATTTCCTCTGGAATCGGTTTCTAAAACGTCGGTGGACACACGAGAGTCACTTTGATGCTGAGAAGAGCTTTTTGACATTCTTCGGTCCACTCAAAATGTTTTCCTTTCTTGATAGCTTCGAAAAAAGGTTTACAACGATCGGTTGATTTGGAAATGAACCGATTAAGTGCAGTAAGTTGGCCGGTTAGGGCTTGAATCCTTTGACCGACGTCGGAGGAGTTAAATCTTGAATAGCTTTGATTTTGGTAGGGTTAGCCTCAATTCCTCGTTGACTGACCATATATCCGAGGAACTTTCCAGATCTGACTCCGAAGGTGCATTTTTTGGGATTCAGGACCATGGAATAAGCACGAAGAATGTCGAACATTTCTTGAAGATGTACAACGTGGTCAGAAGCGTTTACTGACTTGACAAGTATAACATCAATGTAAACTTCCATGGTGTGACCGATTAGGTAGGCAAACATCTTGTTGACCAGACGCTGATAAGTGGCTCCGACATTCTTCAATCCGAAGGGCATCATGGTGTAACAGTAAAGACCTCGGGCGAAATAGAAAGAAGTGTGTTCGGAATCTTCGGGATCCATAGGAATTTGGTTGTAGCCCGAGTAAGCATCCATGAAGCTCATCAGCTCATGGCCCGAGGTAGCATCGACCATATAGTCTATGTGAGGAAGTGGGTAGTTGTCTTTTGGGCAAGCTTTGTTTAAATCTGAGAAGTCTATGCATAATCGCCACAAGCCATTACTCTTTTTAACAAGGACATGATTGGACACCCAAGTCGGGTATTTGGCTTCCTTGATGAACTTGTTGTCAACGAGCTTTTTTACTTCTTCTTCTAGAGCCTTTTGATGATCTGGCTCCAGTTTTCTTCGTTTTTGAACAACGGGCTTGATGGTCCGATCAAGATTCGGCTTGTGACTAGGAACACCGAGGTCATTTCCCTTCATATCTTCGTGTTTCCATGCAAAGACGTCGGGATTGTTTTTGAGAAATGTAATAAGTTCCGATCGAATGGGCTCCTGAAGATGACTTCCGATACGTAATGACATTTGGCACTTCGGTTCATCGACGTAAATCAGTTCTATTTCTTCTCCCGGTTCGGCCGATCATTTCGACTTTTTTCCTTAAACTGAGTCTGGGAATCTAATTTGTTTTCTTCTCGGATTGGCTCTTTTCCAGGTCGTCTTCCTCGGTCTTCTTCCAGGTGATCCGAGGTGTGAGGATCTTCAGACTCAGAACGTGGGACCTTGGAAATTACATTTTCCGATGAGGTTGATGGTTGGGAGACTTCTCTATCGACCGAAGTGGTCGACTGAATACTGACAGACAGTGTAAGAATGATGACTTCCCGAGCTTCCCTTTGATCACCATAATGAGTACCTTCTCCGCGCGTCGTGGGAAATTTAAGCGCGTAATGGAAGATAGAGACAGCGGCTCGGAGCTTGTATAATGTCGTCCTTCCGATGATAGCATTATAGTCATTGTTGATGTCGAGGATTTTGAAGGTTTTCATGAAAAGTTTCGTAGCATGTTCGGGTGTACCAAATCGAACAGGTAAAGTAATTTCACCGAGAGGTCAGAAGATACTCCCTTTAAATCCTTGTATTTGATAGTTACAAGGTCGGATGTCTGCAGGATCGAGGCCCATTTTGTCAAAAGCTTTTAGCATTAAAATGCTTGAATAGGCCCCAGTATCGACCATAACGTGATGAACAGGAATTTCGCATATCAGAACAGTGATGACTAATGTGTCGAAGTGGGGATGTGCGAAGAGATTCGCATCCTCCATATAGAAGGTAATGGGACAATTTCGACAATTTCGGGCATTAATCACATCTCGCAAGTCAGTAGTGAAAACTTGTTTACCCGAACTGTAAGCTTGTCGAGCGTAGGATTTGATTTGACGGCGAGATGAAACAACTCTCGAATTGTTGGTATTCACCCGATGAACTGCGATTTGCATCGGACTCAAGGATCGGTTCCTCTTGGGTCTTCGGGAGTTGACGGATACATTGGTATTAGACATACCCGAGGTGAACGTAAACACTTCTTTTTCCCCTTGTCAGATTTATTTCGGTATAACACCTCGGTCATCGTCCTCGTCATCATCATATGGCTCGACCTGACATCTCGGCCCCAGTTTCTGGATGTCGGTATTTTGATAGAATTTCCTGAGTTGAGGATGACCGATGAGATGTAATAAGGCAACTAACAGACTCAGACACTCATTGGTATTATGTCCTTGTGATTTATGGCAATCGTAATATCGCGCCTTATCCAATTTGTCCTCGGGAACGCGATCGGTTTTGGTTCAGGCAGAATGTCTTTCCCTTTGATTTCTTCATAAATCGTAGCGGCCCTAGCTGAATAGACAGTTGATATCCCGATTTCACATCATTAGCATACTGCCACCGGGCCGCTCTGTCTTCAGGATCGTTGGCGTCCCCCCTAGGAAAACCTCCGAGGTGAGATTTGTTTTGTTTTCTGGTGCAAGGCTTGTTTTTCTTTTTATCATCTGTCCCCGACTTAGATGATTTTGGAATGAAATTAAAATCAGGGACAGACATTGCCTCCTCGGTGATGATATTTTGTTGAGCTCAGGCAAGAAATTCGTTGAAAGTATTAGGTTTATTCTGACACAACGTCCAACGGAATATAGAATTCGGCTTAACCCAGCAATGGCCATAACAAGCAAGGTTTCGGGATGGCAATGTTCCATGTTTTGAACTCGGTCATTAAATCGAGTGATATAGTCTTTGACATTTTTATCATCTTTTTGAGTTACGTTGGCGAGGGATTCTTTTGGAACTAAACATACTTGGGCATGAAATGAGATTGAAAAGCCGACCTTAGTTGTTGCCACTTCCAGATGGAATGAGGAGGTAAAGAGTGATACCATTTTTGAGCCCGAGGCCCCAGAGTGAGAGAAAACATGCGACACCGAAGTGCATCCGAGGCTCCATGAAGATCCATCCGAGAAGTGTAATGACCGAGATGAGAGTCGGGATCCGACGTCCTGTCATACAATCTGATTCGTGGGACTTTAACCTTTCCAGGTACTGGCTCTGAGGTGAGCTCAGGTGCTAGAGGAGAATCGGCTTCTAATATACTTGTGCCGAGGTGGATGCTCGGCGAGGGGTGTCTTCTTGCGCTTTTTGCCGACTTTCTAATTCTGCAATTTTTCGTCGTAGCACTTCTAACTCGGAGGATTCTTGCCGAGCTGAACGATTTCTCTCTATCTATTGACGAAGATCCGCTCGTGCTGGATAGGAATGGGCTTGAGGTCGTGTATGAGGTGGAGATTGCCGAGGTTGCCCAGATTGACTTTCGGCAGTTTCTTTACGAGGAATTACCAGGGGACTACGAGTGGATTCTGTCTGAAGAGTCGTTCTTTCCCGATGCAGTTGTGACGTTCGACTACGAGGTTGAGACGTTGCATGTGAAGTGGCCCCATCGTCGCCTCGTCTTGCCGTCGGGATTTGTGGGTTTGCCGGTGTTATGGGAATAACAGTTTGTCCGGGAACAGTCGTCGACATCCCGGGTATCACTTGAGCCATTAAGGTGGGAAAACCTCGTGCAAATTATGGATTTTGGAACAGAGTGGCATAATCAGGCATATTTGGCACCGTCGTGGGGCATCTGGCGGAATGAGCAGCGCTTCGACTATGGCCATCTCGCGATGCATGACCACGATGATCTGACTGGGACATGGTAATGACAAAAGATGCAGCTGACGGACAATAGATCGAAGATTAACCTCAAATATCTTATGAGGCCCTTCCTCTAGCGCCAAACTGTTGTTGTGTGATTGTTAACAACGATTTTATATGACATTAGCAAAGTGTTTAAGTTAGTTTGAACGTAAAGCATGCATCCAAACAAGAACAATGGCCTCGGTCCGAGGTGAACTGAGGTGAAAGGTGTTGGGATTTTTTTGTATATATGCGAATGTTCAGAGATCGATCCCTGTACAAGATAAGAATCTTCTATTTATAGTAATATTTTTGGGCCCGTATATCGAGGTGTACAGTCGCTTTTGTATAAAATATCTTTTGGATGGGCGGTTCTGTTGGTAGGGCCCACTTGAATGATGACATAACTTGTGGTGTAAGAACATGTCGTGTGTGCGTCTTGTCACCTGCTTTGGGCGTGGCGACTTCGGTTTGCGGTAACTACGGTTTTCAGCGGGCAGGTCGGTTTTCTTTGAGTCGAGCCGGAGTTCGGTCGCAATCTGAACCGAGGTGATTATAACCAGGCTAGCACCAATGAGGACTCACTTAACACGTGATTTCGGGCGGATAACATGGATCACCGAGTCAGATGATAACATAAACAACTAGGGAGAACGTAGATTTTAAGGACAACGAGGGCATAAACAACGGTCAACAGTCAACGGTCAAATCATTATTTAACCAATTTAAACA
The DNA here is from genome assembly GCA_902706635.1 of Striga hermonthica. Taxonomy (NCBI): domain Eukaryota; kingdom Viridiplantae; phylum Streptophyta; class Magnoliopsida; order Lamiales; family Orobanchaceae; genus Striga; species Striga hermonthica. The sequence goes on from CACSLK010003174.1 coordinate 11,538,280, forward strand.
AATTAAATCTTGACACACACCTTGTTTCTTACTAATAGATATGGTTGAGTCTTACATTCTAATTTTAAGAATAGTGACACATTTGATCCAATCCCTATATAGTATATACATTTATGTACAATATTTGTTTTTATATGTATTTTAGGAAGAAAAGGGAAGTAAAAAAGAAGCTAAGTATAGCATACGCATAAATTCCACAAGTTAAAAAATATCATACCATTGAAGGTTAAAAAATTCTAAATATTTCTTTTTTATTTTTTTTTATATTCAAATAACCAGGTCGGACGCAGACTTTTTAAGGACAACGGGGGCACAAACTACGGTCAACAGTCAATGTCGTAGGAAAACGGTCAAATCATTATTTAACCAATTAAAAATTAAAAAGATTAAATCTTGACAGACACCTTGTTTCTTATTTAATAGATAGGGTTTGGTCTTACATTCTCATTTTAAGAATAGTGACACATTTGATCCAATCTCTATATAGTATACAATTTATGTACAATGTTAGTTTTTACATGTATGTCAAGAAGAAAAATGAAATAAAAAAGAAGTTGAGTATAGAATACGCATAAATTTCACAAGTTAAAAAAAATAACATACTATTGAAGGTAAATTTTTTTTCTTTTATATATTGAAACAACTTTTCTTAATAATTAATATGTATACTTTTATGTTAAATAATACATTTATACATATAACATATATATACACATACATATTACAAAAAAATACAAGGGCACGTGCCCTGTAACTTTTCATAATAATCAATATGTATTCTTTATATTAATTAATATATTTATACATATAACATATATATATATATATAAATACTACAAAAATAAATTTACAGGGCCCGTGCCCCTACGGGCCCCTGTATAAGTCTGCCTTGGCCTTCAGCTTGATGTGATCCTTGTCTCGCAATTGACAGATTTGCTAAGGCAATCATTCGTAAAAATAATATTGAAGCCTGACAGTGATGACCATCTGTCCTACTCCTCTTTTAGCCAACCCCAATCTGCTCTAATTTACACCAGCTTCACCAGCAACCTTCCAGCTCTCATCCTTAGTTTTACCATCCACTGAAATGACTTCAAACTCCCTCCACTCTTTCCAAGCTTCATCCACTGTATCTTTCTCCATTGTTATGATCTTATTGAACACCCAAGAATTCATGGTCCAATCATAATAGTTAAACACCCATATACTAAATGAAATGTCAACTCATGTTAAATTTTTTATGTATGTCATATAAGAATATTTGCTATTACATAAGCACAAATATATATATATATATATATTATATTTATATATTTATGGTCATGCTTTGTTGAAAAGACATAAGAACAAATCTCAGCCATCGGATCGGATTATCCAAAAGCTAAAAAAACTCAAATTTTAAACATTAAGGGCAGTGTGGTAATTTACCTACCCAACCAACTGTGGGCCCCACATAACACCAACTCACCATACCCACTCCCAACACACCAACTCTCCCATGGGACCTACCACTCACTCTCTCACACACACTAATGCACACACACATACACGCACGCATACCCACACTCGCAACCCCCCACGCCCCGACCATCCACCGGCTCAGCCCTCGTCGCCGTCAACAGTAGTCATCTTATCTGGCGGTCCTCGCTCCACATATGTCGGAATGTTAAACTTCCGTCGATGAGGCCGGCAGCTCCACGACGAGTTTCCCAGCGTCGTCGTCATACAAATGGCTAACGGCAGGGGCCACACTGACGCTGGAGGGCTCCCATGATACGTCGTCGCGATCGACTGGAGGCCAGAGCTCATCGGTCGACCGCACGACGTCTCTACACTTGGCGGTCGACAGTGGCCACGATGGCATCGTCGGAGAGCTCTTCTTTCCGGCATCGCGATCAAGGTTGAGTCGATCCGGAGATGGCCTTGATGGTGGCTAAAAACACAAAAACCAAACCTGCAAAATGTGGGGTTGATGATTGAAAATTTGATGAGTTAAAAGGATCAATATGCAATTTTAGTAAATTTAATTATATTTTAATTTAGTACATGAGTTAAAAATGCAATTTACAAAAACTTTATAAAAAAATTATTATTTATATATTTTTTGCATATATATTAAAATAATATATAAAAATACTAAAATAATATAGAATAATAAATAAAATTAAAAAAAAAATTATAATAAGTGTAAGGCTTAATTGCTTTAAAAATCACGACCTTTTGCGTTTTGGACGTTTTAACCAAACCTTTGGAAATAGGCAAACATATCACGACCTTGTATAAAAATTGCAACCCGAACCCAATGTCTGTCGGCGGTGAATTTTTGACAGCGTTTCCGGCGTCCGTTCCTACGTGGCCTCGACTGCTCGCTGACTTGGCACAACCAAACCGACGTGTTAAAAACCCAAAATACACGTGTGATACACGTGCACACCCACCCCATATATAAATTGAAAATCGGGGCCCCAAAATTATCAA